>JARYHS010013631.1:50788627-50834028 GCA_031002005.1 Vandiemenella viatica
CAGGAGATCTTTGCGTCCAAAATGTTGCAGACATCTGTCACAAATAAATATAGCAGTACAATGTCCTGTTAATGAAGATCTAACTAACGCCGACAAGTTGTGAATCCAACAGTAATGGAATTTTTTCCCACTGCCGTCGGTAATCAACAACATGTTTATGTGGTGAACGCGTTTTGTCTGCAGTGTGATGGAGGGCCCCCGGAAACTACATGTTTACCTTTAACTTCATCCAGACCGAAAACATTTACAGAATAGTCTGGATTTTGCCTCTCAAATTTAGAAATGTCAGAGAGTTTTACCGGAAACTCAATACCTGAAAAATCGAAACGGTGGTTGGCGAAGGCTTCCATATAATTATTGACTAGGTACGCATGTTTTTTCGGCGCCTTTACTTGAGCTGCAAGAAGTGTCCATAGAAAGCACAACTCGTCATTCTTGTTTTTAACATTGATGACGGCCTGCTTTCTACAGATATCAAGTGGCAGAGCAACATAGGAAGACCCACGATAGAAAGGTTGAAAATTAGAAATACTAATGTCGAGGGATTCTATTCTATCGAGAGTTTTGCCACTTGTCCTTTCTTGAAACTCACACAATTTTACTCTGAGCTCCGACTTCACATATTTTTCATACCAATCCGACAGGCAAGTGCTGGTTGTGACCTCACGCATTTTAGTTAAAAAGCACATACGGGCGGTTTCCAAAATAATTTCCTTTTGTATTTTATATGTGTTAATCAGTCCAACCTGCACCTTTACAGATGGGGAGGACCGATTATCCACAATTTCGCGAACTTTACCGGCAACAAGTTTAAAGCAAGCATCAATGAAATTCATTGGATCAATGAAATTTTGAGAATTTGAAATTGTCCCGGAATAAATTCTATTTTTAAATGCACTAAGCCTGTCTTCAAGGACTAATCGCGATACTGCTGACTCACCCATCGTTGCTGCATGATCATGACTGCATAAGGCTGCCCCAGCACCGGCATACTGTCGGCTTGACCCGGCCGATGGACCGGCGTACTAACGGCTGGAGCCGGGCGATGGGTTGTTGAAGTGGCGGCTGGGTCCCGGCGATGGGCTGTTGAAGTGGCGGCTGGGTCCCGGCGATGGGCTGCTGAAGTGGTGGCTGGGTCCCGGCGATGGGTCGGCGGACTGGCGGCTGGGCAGGCGAGGTGCTGCTGCTGTGGCGGGTGGTCGGCTAGGTTCCGACGTCTCCCATGGTCGCCATATTGGTGG
The DNA here is from genome assembly GCA_031002005.1 of Vandiemenella viatica. Taxonomy (NCBI): domain Eukaryota; kingdom Metazoa; phylum Arthropoda; class Insecta; order Orthoptera; family Morabidae; genus Vandiemenella; species Vandiemenella viatica. The sequence goes on from JARYHS010013631.1 coordinate 50,789,869, forward strand.
CGGAACTGCCTCGTTGTCCTGGTGTCCGACCGCCCCCTCTGAAACATAAAAAGAAGAAAAATGTTTTAGTATCATGAAAAACATAATTTTGTAAGCATAAAATAAGAACCCATTGTGGTGGCGGAGTTGGCGGCATGCTATGTGGTGGTGACATGCTCTGCGGCACATTCACGTCAATATTTGGGAGCATGCTCCATTGTGAGGAATCACAAGCTCTTTTTGGGCTACTTATTTCTTGAGAATTTCCCTTACGCTTCTCTGGGCGTGATGCTTCATCTGAAAAAAGAAAAAAAATGTATTAGCAATAGTTATAAAGACATGGAAAAAAAATAATCTATAGATAAATACGTACTGAAATAAAAAAGGTCGCTGAATGAAATATCCAAATCACCTGCGAACAAATAAATTAATAATATAGACTACTGCTGCAGCACTATACATTTTCATAAATATAGTTACGTTAAAAAAATATTATCATTACCGAAATCATCCTCAGCGAGAATTTCATCAATGTCTGAAGCAGAAAAAAAAAAGCTCATCAGTATATGTGAAAGAATTTAAAACAGCCAGAAAACAAGTTAAATAACAATAATTTACTTACCAATATCGCTGAATAAGCTAAGATCCTCAGAAGACATTGCGATGATTGAAGTTTTCAGCTCGACGACTCAGAGAAGACTGGATGGTAGAAGGGGGGTCTCAGCCCTATTTATACACGCGTCTGGAGCCATGGAGAATTGGTGTGGGAAGACTGCGCCCCACGATGATGAATGTGGTGGCGCAGCTGTGCACATTCAATTACGAACCCGCATCATGCAGCTGCGAGGGGAGCGATAATTCGAGTGTGGTGCAGCTGTGCTCATTCAATTACGAACCCGCATCCTGCAGCTGCGTGGGAAGCGATAATTGATGGCTTCCGGGTGTGGCGCATTCAATTACGGACCCGCATCATGCAGCTGCGTGGGGAGCGATAATTGATGGCTTCCGGAGGGGAGCGATAATTGATGGCTTCCGGGGTGTGGCGCAGCTGTGCACATTCAATTACGAACCCGCATTCAATTAAACTCCCCTAGTTCCTCGGCTCCCCTCCGCTCCAAACTGTCTGCAAAGACAGGTCCATAAGCAATACATGGGGAAAAAACTGTCCGCTGACCGCTGTACATAAGGAAATAATAAGATCAATCTGAGGTTACAGATGTGAGACCCCCTCCCCGCAATTCAATTAGCATTAATTAAAATCAATTAAGGCTCCCCGCCATGGGGGAAAAAGTGGGCTCACTCCATCCTCCATAAGAATACATGGGGAAAAAACTGTCCGCTGACCGCTGTACATAAGGAAATAATAAGATCAATCTGAGGTTACAGATGTGAGACCCCCTCCCCGCAATTCAATTAGCATTAATTAAAATCAATTAAGGCTCCCCGCAATTCAATTAAAATCAATTAAAATCAATTAAAATCAATTAAAATCAATTAAAATCAATTAAAATTAATTAAAATCAATTAACATCAATTAAAATCAATTAAGGACCCCACACTAGCGCCGACACATTAGTTCCACTATCGCCGCTAGGGGGCCAGTGGCGCCCACATACGTTATACATCTACTGACAGAAATGCGAAATCACTATTGTCGGTGAAATTTGTTACACCTAGAAAGAGACATGTGATTATAATGAAATTTATTCCAAAAATCTGGACCATTGTAATAGACAAATGATTAAAAGTACATAACCTTACATGCACTTTGACCGTGGGAATTGAGGACGGTGTGAATCCGCCACGTAGTGCAATCAGAGCGTCTAAACGTCATGGCATGGAATCAAGGGAAGCCTATAAAACACTTTGTAGACGCTTCCACAAAGCATCGACATTGGTTGCAGGAGGACCAGAATGAACAGATCGCCGACCGACCATATACCACACATGTCCAATGCGTGACATGTCAGGCAAACGTGCAGGCCAGGAAAGCAGTGGTACTCGTCGTTGTTCGAAGCCACGTGTGGCCGAGCATTGTCCTGTTAAAATATGGCCATGTGATACTGCCTGTACGACGGGCAGTGCCTCGGGGTCTAAAACCTCCCTAATGTAGCGGTTGTTGATCAAAGATTCCTCAATCCGTAGTGTAGTAGGTAAGATTGCGTGTTATTGCCAATGGTGTCCCATATCAACATGTTTTTCAGCCGATCAGCCCATCAGACAATCATCAGCCGATCAGCCAATCATCAGCCGATCAGCCAATCATCAGCCGATCAGCCAATCATCTTTGCCGCATATAATAGTAGGTATGGCGCGCCTCGACCCACCACCAGGCGGTAAAAGATGACAGATGAGTACGCCTACTACGCGCCGTGGGAATTAGCCTTAACACGTACACGGCCATCACTGTAAGGCAAGCTGAAGCGGCACTCTACTGAAAACACTACATTTTGCCACTCAGCACGTCGGTGAACGGCGTTCACGTGCCCATTGCAGCATGAGGCGTCGGAAGCCGTTGCAATGGCATACGTGCCATATTCCAGCCCTCTGCAGACGGTGTCGAACTGTCGACGCAGACATGTCCACACCCGTTGCAGTGCTCCAACGTCCAGCCAACACTGTACACTGTGGACGAAGCTGTTCTGTCGGTTACGGTCAAACGGACAAGATATCCCCCACCTCTAATGCAAAGACCTCGACGTTGACAAGGTGTAAAGCAATAAGCAAAAAGTAATAATAATAATAATAATAATCGGTCAAGATGGCCGTCATTCTGTGCTGTGGTCACTTTATGTGGTCCAGTACCCGCTAGTCACTATACACGAACATTTTCTATCCACTGGTTCCACACACGCATCACTGTCGTAGCAGCATGCCCTGTATGAGCCGTAATTCTGATTCGCATGTTAATATTACGCTCTTTGATTTCGAAGAGGCATACCAACACTTAATGCGTTGGAACAGACTTCGGACGATTTTTTAATTCTGTTGATTATGGCAGATATCGGCCAAACAAACAAAAGTACGCAATAGTATGGATTCCGGTGGAAGTTGTTATACTAGGACTGACCTACTTCGCTGAACTGCCCCAAATTGTACCTTTTTCCGACAAATAATTTTGTTTTATCCTGTCGAAAGCGCTTGTCTCGCATTATCTGTCAATTTATATTTAGTAAAATAGCCATATCGAAACGAAGCAATCTCCTACATATATGTTTCACGAACTCGACAGCAGAAATGTATTTTCACCAATGGACACTTAATCTGACTTGTTTTAATATTTCAATAAATTACATTTATTATCTCATAAGATTTTTTTTCAGATGTCCTTCTCATAAATTTTCGATTTTAGTTGAAAACAGACCAGACTATATTGGTGATGTATAAACAAAAAAAAATGTATAATTATGAAATTAAAAATGAACATATAAATCGAATGAATTGTATGCTTACGGAAACCTTTTGAATTCTTTTTTTTATGGCTTTACGCCTCATCAACGGCTAAGACCATTAGAAGCGGGATAGGACTGCGGATAAGGAACGGGAAGGAATTCAGCCATGGCCTTTTTGAAGGAAGCATCCCGGCATTCACCTGGGGTGATTTGGGGAAACTATGGAAAACCCAAATCTGGATGCCCGGACGGGGATTTGACCCCACGTCCTCCCTAATGCGAGGCCAGAACGTTAACCGTTCACCCACCACGCTAAACAGAGAATCTTATAAGGAACAAATCATGTACACCTGTGTTAGTTAAAATCGATATAGGTACGTACCTAGCTCAATGTCACAGCAAGTCTTTCGTCTGGAGAAATACGTTTCCTGAATTTCGAAAATTTTTCTACAGCCGGTTGGTTACCGTCCAAAATATAAACAAATATCTCCGGTTTCATTCTGAAGTACTCCCCGAATTTAATTGGCTGTTCCAGTAGTTTGGAGAACACCGTATAGAATTCTCCCACAGCTCCTCTCTCTGAAAAATGTCGTTTGCCCATTTACTTTTTCCAATACCAAACATAACATTAAATCTCAAACGACAGTTCTCACATGACATTTCAAAAATGTCAATTTCGTCCACCTTGCAACGGGATATGTTTGGAACTGATGAAAAATCGGTAGAAGTCTGGGCCAGTGTAACCAATTCAATCGGCAGAGTTCGATTGGCTTTTCGGTAGAGTGAATCGGGTAAATTTGGTTCCAGTGTAAGCTTACCTTTACTTGTACGTTTCCACTTCAGTATTGCTCTGAACCGACTGAACGTGACGTAACACTGACGTGTCCGATCACATAAAAGAGTGTGCTGCTGGGCCTACATGCACGCCATCTCTCTGCAATCTTAATCACTTATTATGGTTCCATTTTCCTGCACTTCCTTCAATTTTGGAGTGATTCAAACTTTTCCTCCCTGAGTGTTGTAATTTTCACAACAGTAGTGCTACTCCGAAATGTGGCACCTCTCCTACTCATTCGTCATTTGTACTGACAAACCATCGTGGAGGCGCTCTCAACCCCACGAGATCAGGCGCTATACTACTCTGACGAACCTACTAAACGTTCTCTGATTATGCGTTATGCGCACACGAACGACGGAACTGAATTTAGGATATACTCTGAGCCAATTGGGCAGGTTGGAAAAGATTACAAAATTCCTCACTTAATTGAAAGGGTGTACCAGAGAAGTTAGGGAATTGGGTTACAAAAATTTGGTCAGACCATTGGTTGAATATGGTGGTGTAGTTTGGGACCCACGTTTTGGCTATCAAATACAGAAGTTGGAGGGTGTGCAAAGAAGAGCAGCTAGATTTGTTCATGCAAATTATCGCAGAACCCAGTCAGTAACTGATATGATAAAGGAGCTGGAGAGGATGTTCAAGAGAGTGCTGGAAATGTACAGGGCTTGATGGGGCTTGGAGGGATTTTGCTCAAAGAATTAGGAATAGTGTATGAAAGGGGAAAGACAACCATGACGACCGCTCGATTTCATGCATAAGGAAGAGGGAAAATTGTCTTTTGTTGGTAAGGATGTCAGGGGTTGGAACAAATTACCAAGTAAAGTGATCAAAAATTTACCAAATTAGCTTTAGTAATTTAAAATTTGTAAATCTGAAAAGTAAACGGCGGAGGAATTTAACACTCCAATTATAAAAGGTAATTTAAAAATAAAAAAATAAAAGGGGTAATTACGTAGATGACTAGGGGAATTGCCAGCGGAGTGTTAACTATAGCCGCAGTTCGCATATCTGGTTACTTATTTAGCGACTTTATCAACCTGCACATCTCTCAACGGATCCACAGCAATTACCATAGTAAATAATGCCTGATAACTGGATCATATATTTGAAATCTTATTTGCCTTTAAGTCATCGAATTATTGAAAAATTCTTCTTCCGACTGTCTTCAATACATTTTCCTATAGAGTTACCTCTTGATATCTGAATAAATTCTAGGGCATTATTGGGCGATTTAAATTTCTTTTGCTTTTGCAAACGCGGCGTTTTGCACCTTATGACGGGAAATTTCAGTTGCCACGCTGAGAACCACTTTTCACACAACTGCAGTGATAATCATCTACCATGGCTGCTTTTACGTTATGTAGTTTCTTAAGAGGATTTCCTGGTGTGATTTACATAACGATAGCGACAGTACCTCTAGGTAGCTTCCAATTAAAATACTTTTACATTTGAAAATTTCAAGAATGGGGCGAAGTGGCGCGAACAACACAGTTAATGGATGAAAAGAGGACTGTTACGCGTAGAAAGGAGCATTCGGTTCCAGTGCTTGTTAAATGGAAAGGTATTATTTACTTAGTATGAGTTATGTTGTATAGCTTACGAATTTTGGTTACACTGCCTTACTATTACAGCGAATATCAAGTATCTCGGAAAGAAATTGGTGATTCAGCAGCGATCTTGCAGCCATGATATGTAAATACATTATAAACTAGGTTAGACACCTCTGTAGTTAATGCTCTTATCATATGCACAGGTGGGCACAGTTAATTCAAACGTTAACTTCGTTAATCATTATTCCGCTACTTAAAAAGTTAACTTCGATAATCGTTAAAGCGTTAAATGTTTATAAATTTAACGCAAGTTAAAGTTATCCGTTAAAAGTTAACTAGTCAAAAGTTGTACTGATGTATTAGTATTATAGTACGGTAGGTATAACTGCTCTCTATCTCAAGGTGTTATGTACCATGATGCAAGTGTGGAGTTATTTATAAAAATTAACAAATTGTGGTTACGCTATCGCCACAACAACGAAGTGGTATTCCTGTCTGTTTTTATCTTTGTTGAGACTGTGATCAACATAACACTTGCAAATTGTCTTACGAGAGACAATTAAGGTACTCGTGACTTTATATATATAAAAAAGCAGAAGAATTTGGACTGTTTTTTCTTGTTAGACTATCGTAAATTACATACGGAGATAACATTAAATGTCGGAAACATATATTTACATTATCTGTGACAATAATACGAATGAAAAACAACGTGGCCTGGTTTGGAATCCCTCCCCCTCCCCATCCCACGTAGCCCAATGTGTAGCTTTCCAGCCAACCCCCCCCCCCCCCTACGACTGAGCTACGTGGTTTATGGACGGTCCCTCTGAAGTATAGCAAAGGGTATAACTATTGCGTGTCATTGCCATTTTCTTAATATCCTTGTTATAAATCATGTAAAATCTTGTTCTGTTACGTTAACATATTTCCATGTTGTCATAGCACATTTTCTTTCATAACATAATGATCTCTTATGTAACTTTTAATTGTTAACGATGTTTACAAATTAATACACCTCATTACAGATAATAATGTTGATTTGTCAATAAGATAGGTTATGACGCTTTTTAGTTTATTTACGTTTGCAGAATTCACAATATAAAATAGTCACGCCGCCGGCTGAAAATGCTCGGCGCGCCGCTGCCAAGATTTTAGCAGGCGGCGCCCACTACTACACCGAACATACGAGCAGCGCTGCCAGTACAGCCAACTTATATTATACCGCTGTCTCTTTGAAATTATACAGAATGAAACCCAATTATACAAAGGGGTCATCCATTGATTACATACGCGAGTGAAAGTGCTGGGAGCAAAAAAAAGTCCACGAAAAGTAAACAATGTATACATTGATAAATTTTGAATAACAAAAAGGAAATAGATATGCAGGAAGGGTTGCCAAATCAATTAAACAAAGGGCAAACACTTTCAAAAAGGTGCTGGAATGTACTTTACTTTTAAGTGCTCATTTTTGTATCCAATTATACAAGGGAATATGTTATACAAACAGGATACAAGAGGTAACCAAATTATACAAGTTTTGTATCCAATTATACAATCTGGCAGCCCTGCATATGAGTGGTGGCGTGCCGCACAGTTCAAACAAACGAAAAGACGTCAACAACCTATGTAACGGACTAAAGTTAACGGAAGTCCAATTTAACGGAAGTTAAGAAGACCGTTAATGATTTTTTAGGTTAACTTAAAAGTTAAATTTTCGCAATTTTTTTAACTTCGTTAATTAACGATTAACGGATTAACTGTTTTGTGCCCAGCTGTGATCATATGTAACCTTGGTTTTCAGTTAGTGAGAAACGTTAATGCAGTATAAAGCAGAACGGATATTGTTATAAGCAATGGAAAATCCAAATGTAATTCCAAACAGTTCTCTAAAAACACTAAAAAATGTAAGAGATGAAAATTCATTTCCTAACAGTGTTATACGTTACAAAAGCTCTCGATTGGTAAAAGTACTTCTAATCCAAATTTCATTATAGTTATGAAGCAGAGGTTCAACGATAATCTTTACCTGGGTTCACCTTTGTTTCGCATACTCTACCCCCTACAGCGTAAATAAAATAAATGGTTATGTAGGGAAATTGCCACTGAGCATGCACGCATAGCAATTAAATTAGATTAAAAATAGGAAAAACTTCAACCGTAGGAACTAACAAGTGTTCCTCTTTAGTGAACAGTTTTCTTTATTCACCTCTTCGGCGTATAAGAACTATGGTAAATCGATTATTATATGCAACATAAGTAAGCAAAACTTGGGGAAATTGGTTAAACTAAACAAAATATAATCTCATGAACAAAACTTCATTGCAGCGCCAGTCTCAAGGCATTAATAAAGCGCGACTTAAAGCGAAAGCGGTATATTTAGCAGCCAGAAGACTAGCGTTACTGTCCTACCCAACATGACACGTAAGAAATTATTTAATTCTAAAAGACAAAGTGCGTGAAGGAAAGGCAGCAAATGGCAGCCGAACAGGAAGGTTTTAATTGCGTTCCAGGAGGGGAGTGGGAGGGCATAGACATGAAAGTTCAACACATGAGTGAAAAACTATATAAAAAATAAAAACTAACAAACAAAGGACAACATAGCATTAAATAGGAGCGAAGGTTCACTGAAGAGTTTTCAGAGTAGTTACTTGACATTTAATTCTTATCTCGAAGCTTAAAAATACGCCTGAAATCTTCAGTCGCAACTTGGAAAGATACTAAGATTTTTTTTTTACATTTTTTTAATGGGTGAAGGTACACTGTCGTAGAGATTATGTTTACATTAGTGATAGATTCAGGTTGCTAATGTGAACATGGACTTAGCTATCAAAATTAGGCCGAGTTTTTTCTTCAGTGTTTACCATACTTTGTCTGAATTTTATAAAGAGTTATTGAGCTCTTTATTTTGAAAAATGTCGTTAAAAAGGTTAACAAAAATCTATTACTATACTCTTGCTAAAAGTCATACGATATCTCTCTAATGGTGAGTGGGGTCGTTTAACATCGTCTAGTGGTTGTCGTGGTCTGATTGCTGACTAACCTGATTGATTATTGTCTTGTTCTTCTTTCTTGAATTCTGATATCTAAAACAAATTCTATGATTGTGCGCCACTTGTGTCAAGTAGATTGGAAATTACTTTTTAATTTACTCAAGTTAAAGAGAAGATTCTGGTAAAAACCTCATTTATTACTCTATACAAGATATCTGCGTACAACAACGACAGGCTAGATAAATTTCAGTGCCGAAGGATTGTTTCCTAGGTGAAATTTATCTAAGTCCCACTCTGCCAAAATGAAACTAAGTTGAATCTGATTGAAAGCTGGCGGTAAGCCATTGAATTCGTGCGATTCGAAGGCTGGCTATCAAGCGTCCATAAACTATGTAGCTTCATTTTGGCCTCCTGTGAACCCCACCCCCCTTTTTCTCTCACCACGTATCCTGATGTGGCTTTCTCCCCTATCCTTCCCCCTCCCCCCCACTCCCGTGCATTGATTCCAGAAAAAAAAAATTGTACTGTTTTCTCTTTTCAGACTATCGTAAATTACCTACAGATATAACTAATATTCACTTGCTCTTGTGTGTTCTGTACGTTATTTTTACTGCGACAAATAATATTAATGAAAAGCTACGTGGCTTGGCTCGGAAACCCTCTCCCCTCCCCCCCCCTCACGTAGCCCAGCGTAGCTTTCTACCCAACCCCTCCCTAGAACGAACCACGTAGTTTATGAACGCTCCCCTTCTAGTATTGTGTTTCAGAGGGAAACTCGGTAACACAGCATTGTTAGTGATTTCCCGCGGATTCTGGCCTGATTCAAGGCACTATATTACAATATGCTCTTCACGTGGCATCTCTCTAAGTGTGTAAAAACACGATTACGGGCTCTAATTACATCCTGTTGTGTCCAACTATGGTACAATTGGAACACTAAAACCTAACAAAATATTTCCAATACCAATAAATGTAAATAAAATAAAAGATGACCCTTACAGCCTCAGTTAGCGCGACATGGCATGGAATCAACTAGTAGGAGCAAGGTCCAGGAGACTGAAGGCCCGTAACTTCTTGGTTAGGTAAGTACTGGACCTCGTACACGAACAGCTCTGTTCATTATATCCCAAATATGCTCCAAGAGATTCATGTCTGGCGACATGGGAGACCAAATCATGTTCTAGAATTGTCGAGAATGCTCTTCAAACCCATTGCGTGCAATTCCGGACACGAATGACATGGCGCATCCTGAATCTTCATATCCATATGGGAATACGTGAAGTACATAAAGGAATGAAAATAGGTCACCATTCGACTGATTGTAATAATACTCTGACAAGGGCCGTAAACAGGACATACACCATTAAGGAAGCACCATCAGCTTACACATTGCTTTGCCAATAAATTGGGTACACAGCCTTACATAATACAACCATCAGCGCGTACCAACTGTAAACGTGGATCATCAGACCACGCCTACCTACAAGGGTCTAATATACGAAGTGTATTAAAAAATAATTGGAATTTTAATTTTTTTGAAAGAATTTTATTTATTCGTCTGCACCGATCTTATCCCGTTCAAAATATATAATATAAATATTATACACTTATGGCAGTGCTTCTTACAACACTCTGGAACTCGATCTTTGGGATAGCTTTGAGCCCTTTCGAGCGATGCACTTTTAATCTCATCCATGCTTGTAAAACGACGGCCCTTCAACGTTCTCTGTATTTTTGGGAACAGAAAAATGTTACACGTGGCTATGTCTGGCGAATATGGGGCACCATTCCAGTGTTGTTTATTGTCAAAAATTGACGAACAAGCAACGATGTGTGAACAGGCAGGTGCATTATCGTGATGCGAAAGCCACAAATCCGGGAATTTTTGTTCCGACCGTTTCACGCAAACGGCGTTGAACTTGAATGTAGTGTTCCTTATTAATTGTTTGACCTTGTGGCAAAAACTCATGCTGCACTATTCCATTAAAATCTAAGAACACAATGAACATAACCTTCATATTTATAATAATTTATAATTTAATTTAATTGTAATGGAGCACACGCTCCGGTGGCAATTTCAAAATACACCAAACTTCCCCCCTATACCTGCACCTACCTACATTTGCCCTCTACAAATTTTAACTTTAAATTCTTTTAACGTTTTCGGTAAGTTATTCATCATTTCCCTTGGTAACTCATTCCAATTCCTGACACCTTTACCTAAAAAAGAAATCTTCCCACACCCTTGTGCCTGAAATCGAGTGCCAGCTTGTGGTCATTGTCATCTTTCGAGCTTTTTTCGGTCTTGGCGATCCAAGGCGATTGAGCGCACACACGTTTCTAGTGGGTTCCTCATTAACTGAGGCAGTCACTTAAATGCAATGTCGCATCTGCTCTGCTGTCGCAGGTCTGAATCATTCAGCCAATGTGGCTGTACACAGCTGTACCGCGCGTGGTGAGAGGCAACGCTCTGCGCTCTGGCCCAGCATTCGAATCCTCGTCCGGCCATCCAGATTTGGGTTTTTCAAGCTTTCCAAAAATCGCGCCAGGTGAATGGCGAGATGGTTCCTTACAAAATCCCATGGCTGATTTACCTCCCTCTTCCTTGCTGCCAGACCTTTCTTGCCTCTAACGACCTCGATGTCGACGAGGGCATAAGCCAGAAGCAAAGAAAAGAGAAGTCACAGCATGAACATGAGGTACTCTTGGCTTACCCCTGGCAATATGGAGCAGTGGTTCCCATCGGGGAGGTACTGCCCACCGATTGCCGATGAATGAGCATAGGAGGGCCCAACGCAAATTTAGGGTGCACTGAGAAACAACCGCAGCCCCTTGCTTTCCAGTATTTTATCCGGCTTTAAGGGTTGCATCAAAAAAGTTTTTAATTGCATTTCCATGATCATATGTAGCCAAAAGTGGATTTAGCATAGTCAGCAATTTTTTTAGCTAAGGGGGAAAAAACAGATTTTCAGCGATTTAAGATTTCTAATGACAAATAAGGCACCAAACATTTAAAATTAGTGACATTACACCAGTCGCAGCCCTCTAATTAATATTTTTTTCATAATATGTATTTGTTGATCAAACTGTGAACAGTACACCAATATTATTTATATCTTTTAATAAAGTAGTTTTAGAAATATGTCCTTGTTTTTTTGTGTTTGATATGGTACACTTCAGCTAAGAAGGGCCCCATCCGATCGTTGTTTCAAAAAGTGGTTTACGAGCCAAAACGTTAGAGCATTATGTGTTACATTATTTATTATAAGAAAGGGAGTCGGTGTGTTCTTTTTTATAAAAAGGGGCGGTAGGACGAAAGAAGGTTGGGAACCAATGCTGTGGAGCATTGAACACCAAATTTCGCAACCACTTCCGAAATTCTATGCCTCTTGCGACGGGCTCCAAGTGTGATTCAGTCTTCAAACTCGGTTAATTCTTGGGCAGGAATTATCACTTTGATGAACATTTTACAGAGAACGCTCAAGATATCAACTGAAAGCACTGACAATCATCTGCTTATCTATTACCCATTTGCGTCATCTGTACATATACATCCTGCTATCATGTGACTCTAGTACAGCAGTGTGTATAATACAATTAGTTTGCATACTCCGTTAATATGAAATAATGTATTTATATATTTTACTACTTTTTGTGCATAGTACATCCATTTATACTGCACTGAAAGTTCAAGATGTTTTATACATTATTAGTTTTTAAGATTTTTTTATTTATTTTTTTATTTTATTATTTTTTTATTATTTTTTTTATTATTTTTTTAACTTAGTATTTGATTATTTGCTGTGGTAAAGTTAGTAGTTTATATTAATTTTTCTTAAAGCAAATTCCAATTAGAATACTTTTCACTGGAGAAAGTACTTGATACCCATTAAGGTTTATCACATTCGTCAGCAATTACCGTCGTATATTTTATATTTGACTTGGAAACAGCTGCATGTAGGTAACTGCTAATTGCAGTCGTTATTTCTCCATGCTGGCTGACTCTCTAATTAGTTCGAAAAAGACCAAGGAGAAATGAAAGGTTTATTAAGCACGAAAGGAAACTGACACGTTATGTCAATCAAGATACTGCTTCACCTTATTTAGGCATTACAGTTCCAGCATACGAACATTTCTGGCAGCAATGTTTTAACTATAACGGGCTCTATGTATCGTCTCAACAATCTTCAAGTGGCTTCATATATATATATATATATATATAATATATATATATATATATATATATATATATATGTATTTATATACAGGGTGTTACAAAAAGGTACGGCCAAACTTTCAGGAAACATTCCTCACACACAAACAAAGAAAATATGTTATGTGGACATGTGTCCGGAAACGCTTACTTTCCATGTTAGAGCTCATTTTATTACTTCTCTTCAAATCACATTAAACATGGAATGGAAACACACAGCAACAAAACGTACCAGCGTGACTTCAAACACTTTGTTACAGGAAATGTTCGAAATGTCCTCCGTTAGCGAGGATACATGCATCCACCCTCCGTCGCATGGAATCCCTGATGCGCTGATGCAGCCCTGGAGAATGGCGTATTGTATCACAGCCGTCCACAATACGAGCACGAAGAGTCTCTACATTTGGTACCGGGGTTGAGCAGACAAAGGCTTTCAAATGCCCCCATAAATGGAAGTCAAGAGGGTTGAGGTCAGGAGAGCGTGGGGGCCATTGGAACGAAACTAAAATGAGCTCTAACATGGAAAGTAAGCGTTTCCGGACACATGCCACATAACATATTTTCTTTGTTTGTGTGTGAGGAATGTTTCCTGACAGTTTGGCCGTACCTTTTTGTAACATCCTGTATATATGTAAGTTTGTTCTCTATCCAAATCCGCAATTTTTATGCGGTCTCTACGAAACTTTGCACACGCATACTGTCTACATTGGTTAGCAAAACCGCACCCCCTCTTACCCATATCCCGCTTAAGGAAAATTTCAACGTGCAAAGATTCTTTTTTTTCGCATATATCTCGAAATCGCAAAAGTGGATGGTGGTATTCTGAAATCACATACAGTTTCTTGTTATTGGCGTTGTGTTGGTTCCGATCGGACAATTAGTGACCGAGAAATAAATTTAAAAACTGTTTTAAATTTGCGTGACAACGCACAAAGCCACAGTTTTTATCTGATCTCGATGCAACTTTACACACGTATATTTTAGAACAAAGAGAAAAATACTGCTACATTTGAATCACAAAAATCCAACCCCTCTTTGTCTTTACTCCCCTTAAGCAAAATATTTAAGACAATCCGATCAGACGTTATCAAATATCAGAACTTTCATATCCAGCAGTGCCGGGTAGATCAGCTAGTTGTCCATAAAAATATTTTATCGGAGGAAGACTACTAAATTCCTAAAATGGAAAAGGAAAGATGGTGGACTTAAAGTAAAATTCGGCAAATGTCTAGACGGCATGTTCAGAAGTTGGGAAGGCGGAAATTCCATTTCCTTTGGGGTTCTAATGTCATGAAATGTGCATGTAATTTGTTGGTCTATACATTTGGTCTGCGGCTGGTGATTTCAAACTTTTTACCTGCATCTTGCTTTCCACTTTAATGTTATCTGGCGAAGGAAGTTTTTTATTGCATCTTTAGTAGAACCAGCTAACTACCGATACAGAATAGCAAGGCAAGTAAAATGCTAGCTTACCATTTTAAAAATGTGTGGGAATCGCCTAAGATTATTTTCAAAAGGTATGTGAGAGTATGTTATCTCCAAAAAATTTTTTGCATAAAATAAATAATCATCTCGGTTTGTAGGAGAAAAAATTTTGTGATTTTGAAATACTGTCTGTAATTTCATTTTCGGTTGTTTGTTTTGTAAACAATCTCAAACAGACCACCTCACAAACACAGGCAGTAAATCCAGTATTGACTTGTGGCTGTTATTATCGTTACAAGGGCATCCCCCCCTAAGAAGTGAAATACTTATAGACTAAATACATAAAAAATTGATGCATTGACATGATTAAAAGAAACTGCTAAACACAAGTCACGAAAATCTTATTGTAATTTCTGAACCTATTACGCAAAAGAAGTCGCCAGCAACAGGTTAAGATGATCTAATTATGCAACTAAACACGTAATCCTTGTCATTAGAAGCAGACTGATTATACAGTATCTGAACATAGAAATATACACTGAACGGCCTGTAGAAGTCATAAAACGCCAACATCCATTGAATCCTGGAATTCATCATTTTACACCAGCACAATAATATTAAAATTGATGGCAGAAAAATAATGATTTCAAAAGCAAAATAGCATTTACAAAAAGATTTTTTTTTTTTAAATGTACTCGTTTAGTTTCAGATATTGACCTAAGACTTTCATCAGAAAAAAAATTCCCATAACAGCACGAAGCTTGAAGTTTAGAAGTACAGGAAGGAATTGAAACATAAATGGGGTGCTACATAACGATGCTCAAAATGAAGTGGACAGATAAAATAAGAAATGAAGTTGAGTAAGGAATTAAGTTTAAAGAAGAGCCGTTCAGAAAGGAGAGACAGGATAGTGAGTTGCAATTTAAGACGCGTGAGTTTGGTTAATTTGTTATCGGAGAGAACAATTGAAGGAAGAAACCATAGCGAAAGATTAAGATTAAGATTAGAATAAATGAAGCAAATGATTAAATATTGATATGTTGATACAAAGAGAAAGAGGATTGTATTAGCAAACAATTTTTTTTTTTGGAGTGGTGTATATTGAAGTATAACGAACGGTATGACTAACGTAAAGTTAGAAGGATGGAGCTAGAAATAACATAACGTTTTTTCAGGTTTGTATCTCGATTGTAATCGGTGTTTCTCCTACTTCGTTGACATCAAACATGTAAGCTGGTGCAGGTGATGGTGACAGAGGAACGTTACGCTGCTGCGTTTCTGCACTGCCCGCGGCCTGTTCGTTATGCCAGTATGTGTTGCTAAACCGCATGGAGTCAACGAGATGACAGGCTGACCAGCAAAGTACTGTGCCCGGGGCGCTTATGAAAGTTGTCCAAGTGGGCAGGAAATGCTCCCATTGTCCCGTCACTCGACGGTTTACGCAGTTCACTTTCCCGCTTTACTGTTCTCTGTCTGGTTTGAAACCTACACCTGATATTTTCCGCTCACGTTTTCCACATTGCACGGAGGAAACATGGAGAAGCATGTCCGCAACTTCACGATACAGCATTACTGCACTGTAAAAGAACCAATGAATGAATATCAGTTTCTTCTTTTTTTTGGTGATTCAGTCTCTGGGAGTGTCCATAAACTACGTGGCTCGGCCTAGCGAGGGAGGGTCGGTTGGAAAGCTACGCTGGGCTACGTGAGGGGTGGTGCTGGGGGGAGGGGTTTACAGCCAGGTCACGTAGCTTTTCATTCATATTATTTATCACAGTTAAAATGAGGTACAGAACACTCAACGGCATGTAAATTTTTATTTCCGTCGTTTAATTATCTGCGTATGTAATTTAAGATAGTCTGACAGGAGATAAAATAATTGTTTAAAAAAACGTAAACTATCGCCTTCAAAAAAAGCACACTAAATATTTTAAAATAACTTTATACCTTGCTTAGAATAAAGTAAATCTAAATGGACAATATTTTACATTACTGTTATTGAAATTTTTACATCAATTAGTTATTGTTGGTGTCGGTGCCAGCTGTCACATCGCGAAGATCGAATTACTGAACTTTATTTGAATTTCGGGGCGTAACGGGGAGTACGAACAAAAATTCGAAATATTTTACAGCATGTATTGAGGGATTGCGAATAAACTACGTAGCTCGGTCTAGGGGGGGAAGGGGTTGACTGCAAAGCTACGTTGAGCTACGCGGGGTGGGGTGGGGGGGGGGGGTTCCAAGCCAGGCCACGTAGCTTCTCTTTTATATTATTTGTCACAGTTAAAATGTAATACAGAACACACAGAAACTAGTAAATATTTATTTCCGTCATTTAATTATCCCCGAATGTAATTTACGATAGTCTGACAAGAGAAAACAGTACAAAATGTCTTCTGGAATCAATATGAAAAAAAGTAATGTGCTACTTGGGGGGGGGGGGGGGTTAAGACAAAAGCCACGTCGGGCTACGTGGAGGGAGGGGGGGGGGGTTCACAAGAAGCCAAAATGGAGCCATGTGGTTTATGCACGCTCCCTGAGGCAGATATTGTTATTGCGGGAGACAGTTTAGGGAGACAAATTAGATAATATTTTAATCTGTGGCTGGTTGGTAGACCAGGCATATCTCCGGCGCTACAGTGTCAGTTGGTAGGCTGTATCATGCAGTAAACGCATTACAGTTAGTACTGTATAATATCAGCGTATCATTTGTATGTTTCGGTTTTGAAGAAACATGTTTCTAGCATTAATTGTAGGTAAGTAGTAATATGATTTTTTATGTATTATTGTTATTCATTATTATTTTTATCTATTTGTTTTTCTGGCTTTGGCTGGCACTGACTCCAAAAATAACTAATTAATGTAAAAATTTCAATGACAGTAACATAAAATATTGTCCATTTAGGTTTACTTTCTTATAAGCAAGGTATAAAGATATTTTAAAATATTAGTGTGCTTTTTTTGAAGCCGGTTTTTATGCTTTTTTAAACAGTTATTTTATTTATTAATTTTTAGTGGTATAATATTTTGTTTTCTATTTTAAATACGCCGCAGCAGTTCTTATTTTGCGAACTTCCTGACAGCTCAGTGGTTAAAACGCTTGGTTTAAAAAAATTCGGTCTTTATATACCTCAACAACACGCCAGCACTGAAAATTGAAACTCTCTTAAATCGGTGGTTATGGCTTGCATAGTTTGCCTTGTCAGCTTGTGGATCTGCCAAACATGGGAAGTATGGATTTTGACAATTTTTCCCATTTAAATCTGAGGCAGATGTAAAGAATTCAGTTATTTACATTCACTCACTCACGTGTATAATAACTTCCGTGAGTGATCATTCCAGGTGCCAGAAAAGAATCGCCGGTATTTGCGAGAATGTCACGTACTTCTCCACCCCTGAGACGTGTCTAGTGCTTCACTTTATTCCGCGGTGAAGTTCCAGCAATTTATTTAACTAGCATATACTTCGATCAGTCGTTTATTTGATGTACTGGACTTCTAGATCGTTTATTCTTAGGTTTATAAACTGAAGGAGGAAAGTGTGGATTTTGATTTTGAGAAATTATTGATATGAGTAAATTATGGATATTCGTGTTTGTAAGCTAAAAGAGGGAGCCAAGTGAAAATATTAGAAATATATCGTTCCTATTGATTCTGGGGAGAGCGAGCTGTTCAAATAGCAGCGACTGTGATCTCAATTCCGGCTTCTTGGTCAGAAGCAGTACCTGCAAATTGCAGCTGTGTTGAATATTGCAGGAAAGTGGAAACAGCGCTTTTATGGGGTAGATAATTAGGTGTAAGGACGTATCCGCGTGCCATTAAATTGCGTAAATGGTAGTGAAAGCACGCCAAATGTGGCGGGCACGGAAGCGGAGTTGAGCCCTGCTTAGCAACACGGGACGCTTGCTTGACGGCATTTTTCATTCATTACCTTCCCACACAATCCAGCGTGCCTGCACTTGGCATATCATACATTATCTAGTCTGTTACCACGACCTGACGTTTATAACCAGGTCACGGGGATTTGTGAATCAGTACAGAGAATTTAATTACACGGAATCTCCTCACGTAGTATCGCAAAATTCGCAAAAAGCTAGACTTGCCCTAGTTAAATCTGAGGGTAGGGCGTAGACTGATCTTCTTTACTATGATCAGGATTATTTCTTAGTAGTTAAGTTAAACCTTTACTGCACGATTACATTTGTTATGTTTTGAAATGTATGCGATTCTTTTAGGACAACATTAATGAAACAACTACAGTAGTTCTCGTTTCTTATTTTTTTTTTTTTTTTTTCAACGAAGAAAGATGGCTGCTTTGTGGTGTTCTGACACCTGAAGATTCAAGTTAATAATTGTAATTTGATATTTGTCTGCGATTCTAACAGTATTACACTCAAAGTATGTTCAATAACAAACCTACACAATGTAAAATTAAAACCACCAATACTCCAACACATATTCGGGTCCACCGCACCATACACCTGGCCAACAACTGTCAAGTTAAATAGATGGCTTCTAGACAATACTGCCCTATACTAGAGCTGTAAAAGTAACAATGTATTCGTTACTGAGTAACGGGTTCGTCGCCTGACTCGAAGTACCGAATCGTTACTCACAAATTCATTTCGTTACTCGCATTTGTCGTCTAGATACGAACACGTTCCAGCTCCCGCAGGTAACTAATTTTGCCAACGTAAAGACTAATTTTGTACTTTTTATTTTGTTTAACATTAAAATTTACAGTAAATAATTTGCAAATAGAAAATTTGTATGGATAATTTGAAATAGTTACTGTTTTTTCATTGATAGTTCATTAGTGAGGTTTATTGATTTCAAACATTTGTGAAATTTGTTTATTTTAAGAATTGATAACTCTATTTTATTTTATAGTGTAATTTACAATATAAAAAGAGTTGTTATGTTCTAATAATATTTAATAAAATTGCAATGGAGCGTACGCTCCGGTGGTAATTTCCCTTCACACTCATCTTCCCCCCTTTCCTGCATCCACCTCCATTTGCACGCTACAGATTTTAACTTTAAATTCTTTCAACGTTTTTGGTAAATTATTCATAATTTCTCTTGGTAACTTATTCGAATCCCTGAAACCCTTACCTAAAACGAGAATCTTCCTAAATCCTTGTGCCTGAAATCGAGTGCAAGATTGTGGTCATGGTCATCTTTTCCCTTCCGAACATTACTTTTAATTCTTACACCAATTTGCATGCCTTACGATCAATATACGCCTTGTACACTCTCATGACCCTCTTCACCCTCCTTCTGTCTTCCAATGAATCCCATTCCAGCTCTTTTATAATATGTGTTACTGATTGCGTTCTGCAATAATTTCCAGAAACAAATCTAGCAGCACTTTTTGGCAGTTACAGAATTCCATAAACAAAGAACAAGTTACAATGACTTTATTCCTTTTGCCTGGTGCTAGTAATTGTTTTATTACCGCAGGATCCATGTGACGCAACAACAATTAATCTGATGTGACAGTTAAGTTTTTCCCGGCGTATGGTAGACAGGAATTCTTCACGGGTCTTCTGCCGGATAAGATCTTCTAGACACGACGTTTCGGCAGTCACCTCCGCTGCCTTCATCTGGTGAGCTGTCATCGCGAAGTAGCTGCCGCGACGGTTCGGCACCGAATGTCAACAATTAATCTAATCGCATGTTTGTCCTGTACCTTTCTTATTGATTTAAAAGTTTTGAATATTGATAGTTTTAAAATGAAACAATTAATGCGGGAGTCAATAGTATTTTGGCTGCAGGCCAGATTTGATGCTATGTCCACATTTATTTTAACAACCCTATCACAAAAAGATGAAGAATTTACAAAAATAAATGAAAACCGTAAAGGAAGAGAATGGTTTAACCTCCTATTTAAAAACGAAATACTTTGATGAGATTATAATATCTGTTAAATACATGTTCCATTATCACATCAGGCTTCTATGCAGGGTTTTGAGCAGGCTACTTTAAAAAATAACCGTCATTAGTTATTGTCACTGTCAGGTGAAAGGTCAGGTCATTTTTTTGTATGCAAACAGGTGTTTGTTTTGAAATCAGATTATTCTTTCGTATATAATATTCATTACAGTAAATCAAGTGTACATTCAGAGGTTTTCCGTAAGATCCGTATGCTAATTACTTTAAGTTTTATCCAAATGTACAACTTACCTAACTTATTATATTAAATAAACAATTTACTTAAACTTTACCAAGTACGAACGAAGTCGTCCCGTATGCTAGTGTTCGATTGTACCGAAAGTAACGAGTAACGAAAAGATACGATGGTAACGAAGTTATCCCGTACGCGGCGCGACTCGGTACAATGCTTCTTGCTATTGTTCGATTGTACCGAAAGTAACGGATATTGATTGGTTTAGTAACGAATACATACGGGTACAGAATTTCTCGTTACTTTTACAGTTCTACTCTATACTCTGAACCACTGATCCTACGCGAAATCTTCCCTGTTTCCAGCATTACTTTTTTTTAAAATTCTGGAGGCCATCAGGATGCTTCCATTCCCAGCAATTATACTTATTAAGCAAGGCTTTTGTTGTTGCCTAATTAGTATTAAGAAAGATGTACTTTTGAACTATGCACTGAATGGAAAATTGTATCTCTGGTGGCCTGATTGCAGCGCGTCTCGCTTTCCTACTGAATCACGAATAGAAATAGAAAGAAATTGATGTGCATTACCCACCTTCTTATCTGAGGATTAGTCCTTCACTCCATATGTATGTCGATGTTTATAAACGGTACCATTCGACTTGAGAGCCAGTCACTTTTCACCAATGGTTTTGTGTAAATTGCTATTGATGTCGTGACAGGAAAATAGGATACGTATCTCCTCCCTCCATACATTTGTGTAGTCGCAATTCGCATTATAATGTCACTAGGACTTTGCCTCAATTGTGGAAACCATGCATGGCCAGTTACAAACATGGTTCACAAAAACTACTCAGCTGAAATAAGGGCTTCCATCCGTTGCTCGTAGAGTAAATAATTCCCAAGAAATATTCGTCTACTATGAACACCTGCTACTTGTCATGTAGACATTCATGGATTTTCTGAGATGCTATCTAATTTTCATCATGGGGTTTTCGAACAAAGATTTATTTACACTTCGATGCTTGCAGTTGATTAAATAGACAGCTGGGTAGTGTTCTCAGATGCGGGTTTGTTGTCATTAACTCACCGATGCAGTCCTCCATCCCTCTGTACATTATTTACGAAATAATATGTCATTTCCTGGAATACGAACTGTGAAGTAATCAGAATACCACAGTGTGTAACATGGTTTATGACTGTGTGATATGTAAATTTTTTATCAATTTTTTTTTATAATAACAAGAATAAAAAAATTGGCCGTCATTTATCTTCGCATGTCACTGGTCTGATTTTATATGAATGTTTTACGAACGCAAGTTGTAGTGTTTTCAGAACTATATACCACATGAAGGAGTGATTGTAATTGTGGGCACTGTCAGAATAATTGTTACTGTACTTGTGGAAATGCCTGTGATGAACTGAATTGAGACGCCATAGAGGCGTACAGCTTTAACATCCCTATCTGAGGGGCTAATAACCATCACCAGTGACGTATAACTTCCGTCAATATGTATTACGTAGAGCATTGTGAGTTTCAATTACTATGACTACACATTTTACTACAAAGCGCTTTCAGGATACAGTCTAGTTCTTTGGAATTGTTCACCACTACCAAATCTATTATCCAGCTTGAGGGCTTGAACCAGCTAACCTTTGGGCGACCGTTAGGCACAGTCACTCGATCACCATGTGTGTTTAAATCGGTGTAACACACTTCAAATGCTGATGATGCACTTCAGGATCATGTCACATTATTAGCTTTGATATACTGCTGTCATTATTCTATACTCTTACGGTGTATGAGTGTTCCGTAATGGAAAGTAATTATTTTGTACTCGTTTCAGAGTCATTGGTGCAGGCATTGCATCTCTGATTTCCATTGTTTTTGTTTTATTCGTGTAAAAAAAAAAAAAATGTCCCCAGGAACGTTGCCGTGTCGAGATCACCCGTGACGTGTGGAAAAGCGCCTTGACGTAAGTCACTGCCCGTGGCCTTCACAATACGTCTTTTGTGCTGGTCGGATGCAGTGACTGGGCTGCCACATTGAGGCCATTACGACGAAGCTTAATGGAAAGCTGGGTGCCAAACTAGTTCCGTCACTTTCTTGTTAGGGCCCTCCGGTCCGCGGAAGTGTTTCGCGTCTCGGGTGTCAAGAAGCAGGGGCGTGGCTCGATGAAATCGCCGTATCAGTTCTCATCTCAACTTTCCAGGCCTAACTGGTCACAATGACAATGACACTGTCGACTCACAAAGGTGAGAAAGCGCCAGCGTCCTGACCTCACCGCATCCGCATCCGTAACCGAGCATTTATATGTCACTGCGGATGTATAGACTATTAATACGAAAATTTTCAGTTAGTTACAATACTTTATTTCAAGTTGTACAAAGAGTTCTTTCCACGCACAAAAACTCGCATAGAAACAGCGCATCAATGCGTAACGTTTGTCACCACCCCCCTTAAATTTTATTGCTACTGATTTAATTATTATCATTATGACTATATAGAGTGGTCTGGTGGATCAGTGGTTAAGGCGTCTGACTGGAGATCGAAAGGTCACCGGTTCGAATCCCTTTCTCGGCGGGGATTTTCATAGGCACTTAATCCGACCTTCACCTCTGGGACAGCTTGCTGTGTAATGTGACGAACGCCACAACGCTTCCGTGGTTCTGATTCCACGTCAAACTGTAGGTCCCTTGTACCCGGTAGGGTTACCGGGTTAGGTCAAAGCGGCTACGACAGAGGCGGAATGCGCAGCCAATTGAAATCCTGTCACCGGATCATTACGACCACAAGTAATTATTTATTATGACAATGCTATTATTGTTGTTTTAATTGTTCATTAATTATAAAGATTCTGAGTGATTGTATAAATGTTTGTAATCAAATGTATATCGAGGTTTTCCACATATAATAGTGTTTTGTAGTGATTGGAGTAGCTTTAGTTTAGTTTTTTAAGAATGCTTGAATATTATCTTTGTTCCGACACAGTTGGGCATCAAATTCTTGTGATGAAGATCGCTCGCTGCGCCAGCAAGGCAAATGTTATGTGGAGTTAATTGGTATTGTTAGCCTAGTATACGCAAGCTGGGATGATTTATAGAATTTATGAAAAAGCAAACGGGTAATGACGTGATTGAAATAGATATGTTATTAAATGTAACGTGTTTGATTAGAACTATGTATACTCTTTGGGGACTTAATAGTAATAACTTTCGCTTAATTCGAGGGTATGTTTTAACAATTATAATAATTATTAAAATTAGTGAAATGACAGCTTGCGAGTGTGCGAGATAGAGAGTGGGTAAAACCATAAAAAACACGCCGTAATCACCGCTTAGGTGGAATCCCTAAGCATTGGTAAATCAGAACAGCAGATTAATCATGCTAATTAGATCAACAGTTTACAACGGACTTATAAACGCTAGGAGAACGGTGAGCAGTTCGAAAACGCCATGAGTATAATTCAATTGTACGAATCAAGGTCTTAGGCAGAAATTCCATGTAATTTCTAGGCTATTACTTTTAGTAGACACTGCTCTATTTCTTCCGTACTCTTGATGGCAATTAGTGTCTCTGTTCCCGTATTGTTATAATTCATAATGTAACTACTTAAATTATGTGTTGTATGATATAAATTGGCAGCAATCATACTTTTTCCACGAAATCTTAAATATCACAGCGACTACAGTTAATTTTTTCTCCTTACCATCACATGGTTCATTTATTCCGCCCCATCAGTTTCAGAGATGAAACGTTGTAGAATTAGTATTTGATTTATTAATTCTTTCAAAATACAAAGTTTTTTTTTTTAAAAAAAATTGACACTGTTTCTGATATAATGAGATTTGGAAAGCAAAAATTGTTTGTGTACAGTGAGAACTAACCGTCATCAGTTCGAGAGAAAATCTGTTTTCTGAACTAGCGTCGTAAGGAATGGCAGATACAATATTAATTCCCGAGTCCAATTGTTGATTCTATATTTCATATTTTTACAAAACTGGTGCCATCGGTTCACATTTGGCAAAGCAGCATCCTAAAGGTCACGGCTGATTTCCTTCTCATGCAATGCCCCCAGTCCTTTTCCGGCTATAATAACTTCGACGTTGACGAGATGTAAAATCCCAAATGCAAAGAAAAATATTTTGAGCAACTTTTGAATAAAAGTGTTCAAGCAGAGAAACGACACTGTGGTGGACTTTCAAATTACATAAACGAAAAAATGAGTTAATGAGTTTTCATCGTAATCCTGTTATGACAACGTGACAAGCGGTAGAGACCATTTCGTAAAAGAAGACAATTTATGAACTGACTAAAGTATTTAATGACCGTAAGCTAATAACAATGCATCTTCTTGTTTTTGTTTTAGAGAACAATTCAGAAAAAGGAAAGGATTTTTTTATAAAAAAAAAAAAAAAAAAAAAAAAAAAAAAGATATAAGTTGACAGTGTTTAACAGATTTAATTATCTCTACTATACACACACTGAAACATTGTCTAGTGCGAAGTGATTATTGTCATACGTTTTTCCGCCAAAGCGCGAATTTGCAGTGATTTTCCGACGTGTCTTAATGACATTTTATGGATAAACATGTAAATGTTCACTAGGGACGACCCTGAGAAACTGCAGTTAGTATCTGCTAGTTTCTTCTACCAAGCGCTGTTAACACAGATCGTTGAATTTACTCACCATTCAAAGTATTTTCTGCAGTTTTTTGTTGAAACAAACTTTAAAGAATTTTGTATACTGGATTACGTCGATACAATCCTGATCATGAAAATTACTTTAGATTCATAAATTTTACTAGGAAATAACCGTGTGTTGAACGCAAACTTGCTACCAATAAACTTGAAGGAAAAGTTATTAATGTAAATTTATTTAGTGAGCTGCGTGCAAGTTAATTCAGATGAATGGACAAGGAAGTACAAGTAGATAGTACACAGACGGAAAAAAAAATCCCAACACCAAGAAAAAATTATTGTAGAGTAATGAAATTTGGACAATGCATTTGTCAAGTTAACATGTTTAATTGATTAAATTTTCAAGATCACAGGTTAATTTTAGCTCAAGAAAATGCATTTCAAATGTGAAATACTGTTAAATTAATAGCCGGTGTAACCTCCAGAATTTTGAATGCAAGCCTGCAAACGTGAATGCATTGTGTCATACAGGTTTCGAATGTCACTTTGTGGTATGGAGTTCCATGCTTGTTGTACTTGTGCTGTCAATACTGGGACGGTCAGTGCTGGCTGTGGATGATGCTGGAGTTGTCGTCCAATGATATCCCATACGTGTTCAATTGGAGACAGATCTGGTGATCTCGCAGGCCAAGGTAACATGTCGACACTCTGTAGAGCACGTTGCGAGACAACAGCGGTATGAGGGCGAGCGTTATCCTGTTGAAAAACTCCCCCTTGAATGCTGTTCATGAATGGCAGCACTACAGGTTGAATTACCAGACTGACGTACAAATTTGCAGTCAGTGTGTTTGGTATAACCACAAGAGTGCTCCTGCTGTCATAGGAAATTGCTCCCCAGACCATGACTCCAGGTGTAGGTCCAGTGTGTCTAGGCCGCAGACAGTTTGGTTGCAGGCGTTCCCCTGGCCTCCTTCTGACCAACACTCGGCCATCACTGGCACCAAGGCAGAACCTGCTTTCATCAGAAAACACAACAGATCTCCACTCCGTCCTCCAATGAGCTCTGGCTTGACACCACTGGAGTCGCAAACGGCGATGGCTTGTAGTCAGTGGAATGCACGCTACAGGGCGCCTGGCTCGGAGCTGTCCTTGAAGTAACCGATTTCTAACAGTTCGTTGTGTCACTGTGGTACCAACTGCAGCTCGAATTTCTGTAGTGCTGCCATTCATGAACAGCATTCAAGGGGGAGTTTTTCAACAGGATAACGCTCGCCCTCATACCGCTGTTGTCTCGCAACGTGCTCTACAGAGTGTCGACATGTTACCTTGGCCTGCGAGATCACCAGATCTGTCTCCAATTGAACACGTATGGGATATCATTGGACGACAACTCCAGCATCATCCACAGCCAGCACTGACCGTCCCAGTATTGACAGCACAAGTACAACAAGCATGGAACTCCATACCACAAAGTGACATTCGAAACCTGTATGACACAATGCATTCACGTTTGCAGGCTTGCATTCAAAATTCTGGAGGTTACACCGGCTATTATTTTAACAGTATTTCACATTTGAAATGCATTTTATTGAGCTTAAATTAACCTGTGATCTTGAAAATTTAATCAATTAAACATGTTAACTTGACAAATGCATTGTCCAAATTTCATTACTCTACAATAATTTTTTCTTGGTGTTGGGATTTTTTTTTCCGTCTGTGTATAATAATAGAACTTTTCAAGGACTTTGAAGTGAGATACATAACGATGGTAAATGAGGATTCGATGTCCTGCATTTGGTGAGGCAAGATCGTGAAGGGCTGATATTCTGCCGCTGTCGTACCGGCCATCCTCTCTCAAAGAATGTGGAAAATAATCTACAAAAATGCAGAAATACCCTTCACTTCAGTTTCGGGATTAACTGTTAAACAAACGTTACAGAATGAAAAACACTAGTAAGCCGGTCTGAAAAATTGTCCTGTTTTATATCAATACAGTATTTCTAAAAAAATTTTTAAAAAATAAATAAAAAACGGGAAATTTCAGAAAACTTTATCTAAGTAGTTGCCTAAAATGAAACAAAATTTTGTACGACGCCGTGTTAATCTGTTTAGTGATACTACAAGGAATGGTATACTAGCCTTTGGGGAAAAAACTGATTTCCACATCATCCTCGCATTATCGTGTTTGAATGGTTCGCCAACCGATGGTATCGAGCGTGGTCGGTGAGCGGTAACGCTCTGGGCACGCATTCGTGAAGACGCAGGTTCGAATCCAGTCCGGGCATCCAGATTTGCGTTTTAACTGGTTTCCCCAAATCACTCAAGGCGAATGGCGAGATAATTACTTCAAAAGGCCATAGCCGAATTCCTTCCCGTTCATAGTCACCGGTTCTTTTCCCGCCTCTAATGACCTCGACGTCGATCGTAAAGCCATAAGCAGGAAAAAAATAGAGTAAATATGTTTTATTACCATAAAGAAAGGGTGTGTAATGATCATAATCAAGTTCCAAACAACTGGAGAATAGAGTAGCAGTAGGATTTTATTTTTGGTTCGCTGTATTTAAATATGTAAAGGCAGGTAAACGTTGATATTGGTCAGCGTTATCCATTCTGAGCACATAATATCCTTGATCTGCTCTCTTGCAGCAGCGATCGTGAAATATAACGAATGTTCTTGCTCAGAGTAGCTACAAGAACTTCGCTCGTATTTAAAGAAGGCTATAGAGCAAGACTAGTAACAGTTGTCGCGTAAAACGTTATACTTTATATACCTGTATGTTGTAGACATATTTATTGCCGTGCAATTACCTTTGTGGAAATAATATCCGTATGCCCTTGCAGTGAACAGCATTCAGTTGTGAGTATTTTATTACTAACATAGAGCTCCCTTCCCTCCAGATCTCTCTCTGTTTTTTTTTTTTTTACTTATTGCTTTACACCTAGTCGACGGCTAAGGTCATTAGAGGCGGGATGGGACTGGGGACAAGGCTCGTGAAGGAATTCAGCCATGGCCTTTTTTTTGAAGAAAGCATCCCGGCTTTGGCCTGGAGTGATTTGGGGAAACCATTGAAAACCCAAATCTGGATGCCCGGACGGGGATTCGAACCCGTGTCCTCCCGTATGCGAGGCCAGAACATTAACCGTTCACCCACCACTTTCGGTCCCTCCAGATCAGCCGCGTTTCTTTGGGATAATACTATGGGATAAATATTCCATTACTTCTTCTACTCTTTTAAGGGTGCTTATCTAATGGAAACAATGATGAGGGAATTTTACAGGAAGCGAGGGAATGTTTTTTTTTTAACTTATGGCCTCGTCGACGTTGAGGACATTAGAGGCGGCATGAGAGTGTGATAAGTAACGGGAAGGAATTCGGCCATGGCCTTTTGATTGAAGCATCCCGGCATTCGCCTGGAGTGATTTGGGGAAACCATGAAAACCCAAATCTGGATGCCCGCATGGGGATTCAAACCGGCCTCCTCCTGAATGCGAGGCCAGAACGTTAACCGCTCACCCACCACGCTCGGTAAAACCTTAGTCTGACCGTTGCGAGAGTATGCTGGTGTAGTATCTGACACTTATTTTCTGTGTAAAATACAGGAGTTGACGGAAGTGCAAAGAGGGTAACTAGATTTTTTAATGGAAATCACTGAAGAAATAGTAAATGACATGATGAAAGTGTTACAACATAAGAGTCGAGTAAAGAGAGTACTGGGTTTGTATGAGCGATACACTAGCAATGTGAGAATGGATCCCGAAATAAATTTAATCCATTTGCAATGGATCACCCAAGCATTCTACACTCCAAGCAATCTCTTCACTCTTGTCCAGAATTCGTATTGAAAGAAGAATTAGAAGTAATGTGCGGAATGAAGAGAGAAACATGACTATAAAACAGCATTGAATACAAAATTTTCGTTTTTAGGATGTGATGTCAAGAACTGCAATAAATTATCGAGCAATTTATCCCAAACTGTGAAAGAATTTAAAGATCCCCATAGTACAAACTATACATTATACTTTATGTAGTTATACTGCCGTTGGGGATCCATTGTAGTTAATAATAATAATTATCTTGTTAGTGTACTGTAACTACATCTGTCAGTTAACCATTAGACACTGTCGTTATATTCTGTAAATAACATCCTTTATTAAGGTTTCAGAGCCTTCAACAGATATTCACATCACATTATTCAAATAATTTACTTAGAAGACATCAGTAATGTCGAGCTGGAATTTCTATTCTTCGCTTACGACAGTGTTAAATTAGATATATATTTACGGTTCTTTTCGTAGAATAGCAATAACTAAATTTCAATATACATGTGTGTATACAAAAATGTTATGGCTTAAGAAGTTAAAATGCTCTTTGGCAGTAAATTAATTTACTGTGCAAATGAATATTTAGAATGAATAAAAGAAAGTGGTAGCTGGTTCACTTGCAGTTCTCGAAATCAGAGGGTGAAAAAAGGGACTGTTTCCTCAGGACCACTGCACATACACTCACTTCCATGTGAACACTGTTAAAACTCTAAACAGAATGAATTAAACGAAAGTAAGAGATTTAAATATTCCACTTATCTAGTGGATCAAGAAGCATCTGAAATACCCAATATTTTTTATTTCTTTTTTACTTTTCAGCCATCTATGAACTACCTCTACACAACATCATTTCCTCTTCTGAGTTTCCTTCCTCAGTCGCCAGTACTCCTTTATTCTCTGGCTCTCTCTAGCTTTTTCTTCTTCTGAGAAAAAACCCTCTTCCTCCTTCGAACAGATCCTTTACTTACGCAATTTTTCTTCTAAACACTCCCTGTCTTCCATGTCTTCTACCTTGATTCCACACCTTTTCAGGTGCTGATGACCTTCTTTCGGCGACGGATCCTGTTCTCTTGAAAGTCAAGGGTTTTCTTTGCTATTCTGTCCGGTTCCATTCTCTTGACGTGGTCATAAAAGCTAGTCTCCTTTTCTTAATAGTGTCTGATACCTTTTCAAACTTATTATATAATTTTTGATTCGATCGCAAACGGAAATTAAATTCGCTTTCTGACGCATTTTTTGATCCAGAGATCATGCATAAAAACGTCTTTTCTTTCTTTTTTATTCCCGCCAGTCCTTTTCCTTTTAATCAACATTTGAAGTCAAAGTCTTATCCTCTTTCAATACCATCATATTTAGTCCTCACTGCTCAAGTCTGATCCTTTCACGTATAAGTTCATGTATTCGTTTTTCTCAAACGATATTTGCAGTCCTGTCTTTTTAGCTTTATCTTTCCTATCTGTTTGATTGCAAACTCTAGATCTTTTGCAAAGAACACAATTGTCACCAGCAAAATCGAAGTATTCAAATGTAAGAAGGTTCTTCTGGTATCCTTGTCTAATTCCGTTCGGCACGTTCCTGCCATTCTCTGATGACTTTTTCCAAGGCGCAGTTAAGCCATTCAAAATCTTTATCAGCATAATCCAGTCTAATCATATGCCTTCTTGAAGTACACAAAAGTCATGATCACCTTCTTATACCTTTCCAATGTCTTCGTTTTCACAAATGTCTTGATAGTGAAGATCAGTTCCGCATATGACTGTCCATTCCTAATTGCTGCCTGATATTCTGCTAGCTGGTAATCTACGTGTTACCCTATTCTCTTGTAGGCCACAGATAGTAGTTATATACCGCTGTAGTTATTCACATTTGCTTTGTCTCCTTTCTTGTGTAGCAGATGGATGACAGCTCCCTCCACTCCTTTGGTATCTCTTCTGTAAGCTAGATTTGTTAGAAGAGTTTCTCAAGTTGGCCTGTTATTTTGTCTCTAGCATACTTAATAAGCTCGGCGACAATGAAGTCTTTGCCAGATGTCTCATTGTTCTTAAGGCTCTTAATAATCTCCTTTATTTCCTTCTTATCTGGCGGAGCTGAGTCAGGAAGTTTATTGATTCTTTCATGAAAGGTCATTTCATTCTGAAGAGATTCACAGTTAAGTAGTTGCTTGAGTATTAACCAGATGTTTATAGTTCTCATTATTCTCTTATTTTTTCATATTTTTTTATGCTTATGTGTTTTACACATCGTCGACGTTGGGAAAGAAGTGGGGTCAAGAAACTAGAAGGAATTTGGTCATGGCCTTTTGATGAATCCGTTCCCTTGAAATATTTCAGGAAACTATGGAAAACCGAATTCTAGATGGCCTAACCGGGGTTCTGAACGACGACCTCCGGAATGCGAGGCTAGAGCGTTTCCGTTCACGCTCGGTTTTTATTTATTAAGGGCTTGGCGTATCTAGAGCTTGGCAAACGTTAGGTGTCTTGTTCTTCTGAAAATACACAGATCAAGTTGAATTTAGGTAACTAACAAGAGAATCGCTGTAAAAGAAACGCTGGATATGGCCTTATTGAAGTACGTACCACGTGAAGTGTTTCTTTGAATATTACTATCTAATCTTCTCAGACAATGAGATAAAACAGTAAAATACAAATTTCGTTGAAAAAATTGCGATAATAATGCAATTTATCTCAAGAAGTCGGTCGTCATCAGTGGAAATGAAAAAACTGTACTAATGTATTAATTTCGTTTGACTGACTTGCGTAATATCCACGAGATAGATACAACTATTTTATGACTACCCCAAATTAAGGAAGCTGTTTAGTACAATATCTGCGTTGAGCGCCCAAAATGAGTAATCGTATATGAGAAATATAATGCAGAAATCCAGTCGAAACGTTTTTACCAGTTGTATGCACCGAATCATTATACCGCAACTGTTTATGCCAAAATCTGCTTCACCGAGACCAAAGCTATGAACACTGAGAGAAGCGTAAAAAGTCGGTAAAATGTTTGCACTCATAGGCAGTGCCGGATCTAGGGGGGGTCAAACCGGGACGCTTTACCCGGGCGGCAACTCCAAGGGGGAGGCAAAAATCATGTTTGAAGAGGTGGTAAATGGCAAATTCGTGGCGGCGAACTTTTTTTTTTTTTTTTTTTTTAATCTCTACTGTCCAGAGGGGCACCGTCAGTGGATCAGTGGGGCGGGAAAATCGAGAATTGCCCCGCGCGGCA
Organism: Vandiemenella viatica; assembly: GCA_031002005.1. Lineage (NCBI taxonomy): Eukaryota > Metazoa > Arthropoda > Insecta > Orthoptera > Morabidae > Vandiemenella > Vandiemenella viatica. Next base: position 50,822,069 of record JARYHS010013631.1, read on the forward strand.
AATTCATGTTTGAGACGGATGGCAATGTCACGTTTTTGCTCCGGTTCGGAAAATTCATAGATCCGCCACTGCCCATAGGTCCCTAATAGCGACATTTTTGACGCATTCTAAAGCTGTGACAACATTTGGCACCACTAACGTGGAAGTAAAAACGGAATACATAGCCGTGATATATCGACGAAAGTTTTCTATCGAAATAATGACACAAAAAAGTGCAGTGCTAATGGAATTTTGGTCGGAAAATATAAATAAGCATATATTTTAAGTGCTTAACGTCTCTTAACAGCGAGGTCTTAGAGACGGGAAAGGACGGGGGGCAAGGAATGGGAAGGAATTTTGCCATGGCCAGGGATTTGAGAAACCATGGAAAACCCAAATCTAGATGCCCGGACGGGGATTCGAATCGACGTCCTCCCGAATGCGAGGCCAGAACGCTAACCATTACACCTACTCTCGGTGGTAGAAAAATAAAGTGGCTATGGTCCATAATCTTAATTGTTCACCTTATTGTAGGAACGACAGAGACTTGCAGGTTTTTACAAACATGGAGAATATTCGCTGATTGAACATAATGGTATATTTCTTAATGGGAAGATACATGGCCGGTGATTATTCTCTGTAAACACATGCGATGAACATAATACGTTGTAGGTAACGGCGTATGATAATTATTCACGTGAACATTTTCTTCTTGGGGAAGTACGTCACCAACTTGATTCTTAAATTGCAGTACTACTGTATCAGGGATATATTTAATCATTAAGTTCTATTTATACTTTTCCAGGAGCGAAGGAACACTAGATATCACAGCTAAGCCGTATCATTATGCACGGTAGGTACAATGTGGAACTAGCTAAATATGATGGATGTTCCCATTCTCCAGCTGTCTGCATGACACGTGAATCAACATCACTCGTTCACAGCAAGGCAGCCTTTTAATCATTTGCCTTTCCATCGAAGTAGTTATTGGCATCTGGGGAAATGAGAGTGGATTACGTGAGCGTTTTCCAACTTCCAGGAAAGGTTATTTCAACACGTGTGAGGTGATGATTGATGAAGTTGCTGCTGTGCATTTATACCGGCGAACATTTTTCTGGCTTACTGTTTCTTTCAATCTTATGAACTATTTGGGTGCATATTCCCTTTGGTATAATGTGTAACTACTCAAATGTTTTCAATTCCAACTACGAAATATTAAGGAACATGTCGTAAAAAGTGTAGTGTAGGACGGGAGGTAACATAAAATAATTTTTTACAAGCCTAATTGCAACGCTGATCGAACGATATAATTGTTTTTTTTTTTTGGAACGACTGGGGGCAGCGAACGGGGAGGAATTCGGCCACGACTTTTTTATTTTTTTAAAAGGAACCATTCCCAGTATTCGCATGATGTGATTTGGGGAAATCATGGAAAACCCTAATCTGGATGGCAGGACGCAGTTTAGAATTCGCGGTCTCAGGAATACAAGGCCAGAGCGTTACCGCTCACCCACCACGTTCGATGAACGTTTGCCAGTACCGGATCATCCACGTAGCAGGAGGCAGAAAATGCTACGGGCCTCGCGCCTTCTAGGGGGCCCCACACTTGGGCTAGATGAGAGATTTTTTTTTATGCTCTACAATTTTGCCCCGGACGGCAAAAATTCAGGGCCTCTTCTTCACATTTGCTACGGGCCCCGCGCTGTCTTAATCCGGCCCTGTTTATTGTAATCTTTTTTATCCTATCACAGGTTGCGCTGAAGTCTACGGTTAATGAATCTCGGTTTTACCTGTATCCACGGACGTTAGAATTTCCAATTGGAATCTTTCCTGATATTTTGTTTTAATTTTAGGACATTATGGTCTAACCATCAACGAGCTAGGATTTAGATCCAGAAATACAAAGAACGATTAAATACAATAATAAAAAGATGGAATTTATTCTTTTGGTGATGAGTTCAGAGGGTAACAATATCAAGAGAAATGCAACAATTTGATTTATTGAGAAACAATTATGTGATGAAGAAGAATAAGTGTAGTTTCTGGCAGATACAAGATAATAGACAATCGATGTGACTTTTGCAGGTCCTGAATAAATGTCAGCGCTTCTTTGCTGTGACAAAGGGTTATAACTTAGGTTTTCATGATTAGTACAAGTGTCTTTATTGTTTTTGCTGCCTTTTCCTTGTTCATTCCATCAGATGTTGACATTCAGACACTGATTTCTGCTCAGGAAAATCACTTCAGAAAAAACTAAATCGTAAGTAGCATTTGTTTAACAAACTTGGCAAAGCAAATTATACAAACATAACTACTATGTAGTATGTAATTACTCTACATCGGTATCCACATTTTGATATTTTTTGCTTGTTTCAGAGTTTAGTATTAAAAGAACCAATGGACGTGGCAGTAGTACCACATTCAACTACTTTCATGTTGTTATTACAGTACATTTTCTCACTGAATCACTGGCTTGATTAGTAGATTAATATGAGTTGTATGAAGTATAGCTACGTAATTTTCGAGCTATTGTTAGATTGGTAAACAAAACATTACTTATAACTACAAACAAAATACCTAAATATTCAGTTTGATCAAAGACTTGAGCTAGCAAAAGTCCATGAGAGCTGCGTGCTTATTGTGAAATGTATCGTTTCTGGCAATGTTGTGAGTAGTTTCCAACAAACTACAATAGAAAACTAACCTTCTATATGGCACGAAACACACTAAGATTGCTATCGAAGTAAACATGGAACAAAAAATATCATCTAATATTACTAATACAAACATGTAAATTATCGTAACTAATGAGAATTAAATAAAGTAAATGATAAACCTAGGCCAAAAAATCTTATTTTGGACTCAGTACACATTCAATCTCTCTCTCTCTCTCTCTCTCTCTCTCTCTCTCACACACACACACACACACACACACACACACACACATATATATATATATATATATATAGAGGTATGTGTGCTTATATTTCACCCTGCAGCCACCACTGCTTAGCGCAGACCTCTGATGTTTGTGTTTGGTTGTAGCATGGAGCTTCCCATCGTGCACAGCGTTGGCCGAATGTCGATAGCTGTGGGGGAGTGGGAGATCTGGTGGTTGAAAGTGGCAGAACAGGGACATTTTCGTATTTCGACCAAAGACATGTGTGTCCGTATATTTTACTTTGCTGCCACAACTACACAGCGCAGAACACTGGTGTTTGCATGTGGTAGTGGCCTCATGTCTCCCATCGTGCACTAAGGTGGTTAAATGTCGGGAGCTACTGGGATGTAGAAGATATGGTTGTTGAAAGTGGTCGACCTGGAGCACTTTCATATTTAGACAAAAGAGGGGTGTGTCCCTATATTTTACTCTGCAGTCAAAGGTACATAGCGCAGGTCACTGGTGTTTGTGTGTAGTTATAGCCTCAAGTTTCCCATCGCACACTTTCGTAGTTGAATGTTGGTAGCTGTGGAGGCGTGGGAGATATAGTGGTTGAAAGTGGTGGACAAGGGCATTTTCATATTTCGACGAAAGACATGTTTGTCCCTATATTTCATTTTCCAGCCACAACTACCACTGTTTCTAATGTGTGGTAGTAGCCTCAAGTCTTCATTCGTGCACTATGGTGATTGCATATTGCTAGCTGTAGGGGTGTGGGAGATATGGTTGTTTAAAGCGGTCGACCGAGAGTATTTTGTTATTTCGACCAAATACTTGTGTCCCTATAATTCACTTTGAAAAAACAACTACTTATCACAGATCACTAGTGTTTGTGTGTGATAGTAGTAGCCTCGAGTCTCCCATACTGCACTATGGCGGTTACATGTCATTAGCTATGGTGGTGGGGAGATATGAAGGTTGAATTAAGTAGCCGACCGAGGCCATTTTCAAATTTCGATCAAAGACATTTGTGTACCTATATTTCATTTTGTAACAATAAATACCTTGCGCCGATCACTGGTGTTTGTGTGTGGTATTAGCCTCGAGTTTCCCGTCATGCACTATGGTGGTTGCATATCTCTAGCTATCAAAAAAATTCTTTACAAACACGAACGAAGTCGTGGGCACCAGCTAGTTGAAAATAAAACTAGGCAGACGGAATACAATGTTACATGGCGTCTAGATTGTCAGCAGTGACAAATTTTCTGTATGTCTGAAGTCTTTCTTACAGAGTTATGTAGAGTATCTTCCAGTTCTTCCGATAAAGAGTGAGAGGATATGAAAATTAGTAGATCGTTGAGGGCAGAAGACAACGTGGAAGATCAGCGAGCAGGTGGATGAGTCATTATCTCTTCGATTGTCACTCAGAGAAGGAGAAAATCGGCAAGGGTGGCAACGCATTATCAAGAGTGTTTTTTTTTTTTTTTTCAAATGGCATTTGGCTGCGAGGCCATACAGCCAGCACTATGTTATCTTGCAGTTTGCAAGTATGTATTGTATCACTCATTATTGACTCTACCTGGTATAGACGACACAAGACAAACACAACACTTAATTAAAACCACCCATGCCCTGGACCGGACTCGAACCGGTGACCCCTGCAACGAGAAGCTAGCACGCTATCCCCTACGCTGCCGGGGTCGGCAGAGTGTTGTGATAAATTCAAGGAAGTCACGACGCTCAGAATTGACGGCTGATGATCTGGATATAAAGCACAGATTAAGCATCTATCCATAACTGTAATGGAGATGCTAGATCCCTCGGCACAGGGCTCACGTGTATATCAAGAGAGGACATGGGTCAGTCGTTAAACAGGTCTGTGGCTGTCCATACCACCTGCTCAAGATACCAATGCAAATGAAACCCCAGATGGCTGGGTCATAACGAAAAACGGCTTAAGGCGGGCCGAGAAACCAGTTCCTGTGCAGCAAGTTTCCTTGTGATCATGCGGGTTGACTCATGTAATGATGCTATAAGTCTCCATATGGTGATCAATAACTGTCACACCTCTCAAACGATAGGACGATGCTGACGTCTAGCTATGGAGAACTACCGATTGGTGTGAGATCCTTCAACCTCCCAGAGTAATCAGTGTTATCCTAGGGCAAAAAGTATTCGGCAATACGGTCAGTCACCTGTTTCAGTGCAATGATGTGTCTTGTCTCCATCTTTATCACTTTCAGGCCCTCCTGGCTCAGTGGATTCTTGAGCAACTATATTAGTGTCTCGTTTGCCGTTTCAAGTTTCGTCTTCAATCTGAATTCCATGTGTTATAATGTTGGTACCTAGCAGCCAGTTGAAAATTAATAAATTTAATAGCTATCAGTTGGCAATATTGGGCAAAGCGTGATCAAACAAAATGAAATTCCTTTCCAGTTATTTTAAACGGCCACGGGACTTTTTTTTCCTCGTGACTTGTTGAGTTCTACTGACATTGACGATACTGATGATGCAGCGTATATTCGTGATACTATGGGCTTCTACATCACTCCTGCTGAAGGGGCATTAGGCCATTCTGCAGCACAACTGCAACAGTATTGTTTTATAATGGTCGCTTTCCCTGGAAGCATTTTCTGAAAGCCTTGCATTTTTTATTTATTTATTAGAGAAACCATTTATGTAATTTTTGGTGGTTGCGATGAGTATTAAGGGAATTGAAACAGTACCATTGACCTATTACAGCCACCACATCAATAAGAAAACTTAAAAAGTTATCACTGTACCAACGAATCATTTGTGATGAAGATAAAAAGTGTGAAATTGGTCTTTATATGAATAAAGTGAAATGACGCGACGTCAATAGTAGCATGCAGACATAGATGATTGAGATGATAGCTTGGCTTGTTACATTAATTTCTTGAAACATATTGTTCGACAGAAAATCACTCTTCAAGTCACAGATCCCCTCATTATTAAAATTTTAAAATGAAAAAAATATTTGTTAGTTTTTTGTTTCAAACTAGCTCTAAGAAAGAAAAAAAAAGATCTCCAAATGAACAGTATTTTAACTTACTACACGCACCTTATGCAAATGATGCCTGTGTCATAAAATTTTGATATAATTTTTTGTCGTCTTTTGATCTTATTGTTGCTTAAATCCTGTTTCATTACTGTAATAAATCTATAATGTCTTGGAAATATGTCATGTCAACAGCTTCTGATTAAACGTTTGTCCTCATTGATAGTCAACGGGTGGTCTCTCTGACATGCAGTTATACAATATTTTTATTATTTTACAAACGGAAATTCTTAACACGTCTTCGGACAAATAACAACAGAAAGAAAATCTAATTTAGGGAGTATCAGTATAAATCTTTGTAATTAATACAACTATGCGATTATATTTATTTTTACGGAGCAATACAAGCCTATCAAGAGAAGGAAAAAATTGTTGGTCTGCCACCACGTAAATAGTATTAGTAGAAAAACGAAATTTTTATTATACATATCATTTATATTTTTGCCTGGTTGTTTCCTGATAGTCTGCATTCTTTGTAACAGTTAAGTGAGATTGGCTGAAATCTGAACGGTTCTTTGTGACCAAGAATACTCGTACATAGGGAACTCAAACCAATACGACATAGTACACATGGTTCCATTTACGCAGAATCATGAGACACAAAGAAAGTCGAAATACTACACTCAGTAATATTATAACGTAAAAGAGGCTGCGACTGCATCTTCAATCACTTATTTCTCTACAACGTAAGCAACAAAAAGCATTATTAGTTACTCGTAAGGACGTATCAAAACAGAACTTTCAGTGGGCAATTAGACAGCTGCGATGAGATTCATTACAAGCTTGAATAGTAAATAAAAGAACGGAACAGAATAAGAAATTAGTTAGCAGACAAAAAACAAAAACAAAAAAACCGAATACGATAAAGAATACTGCAAGAAGCCTACAAAAATGTGCCAACTGCAACTGGACTACTTTTTGCTTAGCCTTAGAGGACGGTCACGAATAACGTAATGTTATAAAGCAGAGAGGATAAAACTGGGACAGAACGAAGGAGTTAATGTAGGGTCTTAATTGGCCGACATGTCGAGAATATGGGATGGCGTGGGATACGTAACGGGTTTCATCTCAACTCTAAATAATTAAAGAAAATCAAATACACCGCTGGTAAAACAGCGCTAAGCAGGAAAATTATGATTAATCACTTTACTCTCATGTGACAAAGAAATAATACAAGACTAGCGACTTAAATTTCATTCCTTTTACTAGAGCCATTAGGTGTTTTTCTTTCTTTTGGAAAGCTAATGTCAGTGGTACTTCGTACAGGTGTGTGGGGAGTTGACACCGTTCACTTGCCAGGAACCTGTCTGTAGATTCAGCTTTCACGGGAGACAGCAGCAACAATCGAGGGGTTCATGCGGAAGTGATAGGACAGAGTGGAACGGACGGCCTTATCCGGCACCACACCACTGCACTAAGGGCGCACGCAGCTACATTTCTTTTCACATGCCGTAAGGTCTTAAGTACGGCGAGGATCAACAGTTAAAGCTGGATCCAAATTTACCTTAAGCTGGTATCAAACTTTCTGTATTAAGTTATTCCAAAATTTAAGAAAAAATTCTCATCAGCAATACAGTTTGATAATCACTGAAACAAATTACAAAACTGTTCAACATTTTTGATGATGTTGTCGGACTCTGGCCTTGGCAGATGTGATTTGTCAACATTTGATGAAAATAGTATGTGGGTATTTATTTACGTCATTTCATTAGCTACGTATTTTATATATCCTGTATACTGACAGTGCAGCAGATGTGTGTCATTAAGGTCATGGTGTTAGGATTGTACAACGTCGACGCATTTGAGCTAACCGACACGGGCGGCCCATTATTATTATCATTAATTTTAATTGCGATGGGGCTAACGCTCCGGTAGCAATTACCCTAGTCATCTAATTACCCCCTTTTTATATTACTTTTAAATTTCCTGTCATAAATTCCCCCCCCCATTTACTTAATTTAATTGCAATGGAGCACAGGCTCGGTGGCAATTTCCCTACACCACCATCTTCCCCCTATCCTGCACCCGCCTAAATTTACCCTCTACAAATTTTATCTTTAAATTCTTTCAACGTTTTCGGTAAATTATTCATCATTTCTCTTGGTAACTCATTCCAGTCCCTGATACCCTTACCTAGAAAAGAGAATCTTCCCACAGCCTTGTGCCTGAAATCGAGTGCCAGCTTGTGGTCATGGTCATCTTTTCCCTTCCATGCACTACTTTTCGTACCTACTCCAATATCTTTCCATGCCTCATCGCCAGTTTCCAAATTGCAAATTTAATTCTAAATTCCTTAAGCGTTTTTGATAAATTATTAATCACTTGGTAATTTGTCCCAACTGCTGACACCCTTACCATTTCCCACTCCCTTATACATGAAATCGAGCGCCAGCTTGTGGTCATTGTCGCCTTTCCCCTTTCATACACTGTTCCTAATTCTTTGAGCAATATCCTTCCAAGCCCAATCACCAACATATGCCCTGTACATTACCAGCACTGTCTTCACTCTCCTCCTTTTGTCCAATGTCTTCCAATCTAATTCCTTTATCACATCGGTCACTGACTGAGTCCTGCGATAATTTTCACAAACAAATCTAGTTGCTCTTCTTTGCGCACCATCCAACATTTGATAACCAAGATGTGGGTACCCAAACTACACCACCACATTCAACTAATCGTCTGACCAAAGTTTTGTAACTCAATTCCTTAACTTCTCTGGTACAATGTGACATTTATGTCTGACCTTAATTGTACAGTAGTTTATTTTTTTGTCTTCTATGCTTGATAAACCATTAACTTTGTACTTATAATATTTTTATAATAATGTTGTGATTACAATTAATGTAATTAACTATAAAAAATGTAAATAGGGTTCCACAGATTTTAGCTTGTGTAGTGGACGAGATAGTAATAGGATATAAGTAGGTAAGTCTTTGATTAATGTATTCTTTGGCTCAGTCGATTGTGTTGTGGTCACGTGTCTGTGCGTGAAGGCTCGCTTATGAGCGCCGCGAGAATGTTTTGTTGAGAATATGTGTAATATTGAGATTGAGTTTCAATAGTATTAAACTAATGGTCAGAATTAATGGAACTGTGTTATGATTTCTTAACGATATATTAAGAGACCCTCATCACTGTGAGTGTGAATGCTAGCACGATATTAATTAAATACTGCTAACTGAAAGTAAGAGCTGTACGGCTAGCAGTGTAATTCACGATGAGCAATTACATCCAAACTGAGCAGCTTGAAACATCCTCTCAACACCGTCTCCATTAAATGAAAGATTTTGTAACCTTTTCCTACCACCTGCCCAATGTGCTCTGCCCAGTTGAGTTTGTTATCAAACGTTTTGCCAAGATATTTACACTTCTAGCCTTCAACAAGAAATTCTAACCCCCACCCTATAATCATAATTAACCTTTAGTTTTTTTTAACTTCGTACCGCATAAGATGACTCTTCGTGGCATTTATCTTCATTCCATGCTTACCTACCCATTTAGATATTCTACCCAGGTCACCCTGCAGCTCTTTTGATCCTACTATGTACATTATATCATCTGCAAAAAAACTTAAATTCTGACCGTAACCCATCAACATAGTCATTCATAAGAATAAGGGACAGCAATTATCCCAATACACTACCCTGTTTCATTCCCATATTTACTTTCACCTTCTTTTTGACAATGTATTTCCTACTCTAATACTTTGCTTTCTGGCTTTTAAGAATTCCTCTACCCAGAAGGTAACTTTTTCATCGTATCCAATAGATTTCAGTTTATTTAAAACCATTTTATGGCTCACTCTCTCTCAAATGCCTTAGAAATATCTAGTGCAACACTATCACCTTGACCTCCCTTGTCAAATTCATCTGAAACATCTTGCATAAGCCCATCATCTTAGATACACATGAATACCTTTGTCTAAAGCCATGTTGTCGATCTGTAAACCAGTTTATTTCCCCGCAGACATTTCTGATATAGTTGCATATCAAACTCTCCATTATTTTGCCTATCATTGATGCCAAACTAATTTTCAACCCTATTTGTAACCACTCCTTTATGAACCGGTACTACTATCGCTCTTTTCCAATCCTCTGGTAAGCAGCAAGACTCCAGATCCACTCTGAATAAAATTTCAAGGTAGAGTACAATATCGTGTCTCACAGTCTTTAATACATTTGAAGTGATATTATCCACACCAACCCATTTACGTTGTGTGGTTTTTTTTTTTTTTTTTTTAACTTTCTGAGTTCCTTCATAATTTCCCGAAAATCTGTTTCAAATTTTGTAGTTTCCTCATTTATACTTTCAGGGAAACTCTCCTCTGATTCATTCCCTCCCATCAAAATCCTCAGTGACTTCAACTCCGTTCTTATCTACAATAGATTGTATACCTTCCCTTCCCCTCAATTTTATAATATAGTCATAGATATTTTTAGATGCATCATTTAGTGGCCCTTATGCACTAATAATATTCTTCACTAACCCATCCTTTGTTTCTTTCTTTGTTCTTATTAATTGCTTGTTTAGTTGTTTTAAAGTATTCCTTCTGCCTTCCTGTCTCTCAACTCTGTTGTGTTCCCGTTCCCACCTCATCTTCTGGTACTTCTCTTTATTTTCTTCGCCCTTTTTTATTATCTCCTTAAACTATTACCATTTCGCCTGAGCTGTACTTATGCCATCCTTCCATTTGATGAACCTTTTCCTGAAATATCTCTACAATTCTAAAGTGTGCCTTTTTTATAATTATACCTATTTCCCCCTTCTATTTTGGGCCCTGTTTTATTGATGCTGGTGATGAAGCATGGAAAGATATTGGTGGAAAAATTAAGAGAGGTGCTTGGAAGGGTAAGGTTGACCATGACCACAAGCTGGCACTTGATTTCAGGCATAAAGGTGTTGGAAAATTTTCTTTCATAGGAAAGGGAGTGAGAGACTGGAATAAATTTCCAAGAGAAGTGATGAATAACTTACCGGAAACACTGAAAGAATTTGATCAATTATTATTATTATTATTGAATCCCCTAACATCCATCACTACTGAATTTTAATCCTTATTCCTTCGGTTGCTTGTATCTATAAACATCAGGCACGCTGTATCTTGACTCAAAATCGCTTAGAGGTGTCAACACGAGATTTTCCACGTCAGTGACAGTATTGTTTTAACGTGTCGCTCTCCTGTCACCACACTGTTCGTTGATAAAATAATTCTACTTGTGGTGGTGTCAAGTGAATTTCAGTGCATCTATAACAATAGTGCTCGCTGAAGTGTTATTTCAAGTACAAAGTGTGGTGTGAAGTGGAGCAGTACCAAAAACTTTGCGACACTTACCGGAAACGTTTTACCAGCTATTTTGCAATATCCAAAATGGTGGCAATGCGTTATTCAAATCTTTTATGCGTGATATTCTGTGGTAATGTAGAAAGATAAGTGACAGAACTACAGCAAAAGAAAAAAAAATGCAACTCTTCTTAGTTTTATTTTACGTGGCGGGTGTAGCTTGTTCTATTTTTTCAATTAGTAATCAATGATGAATGAAATGAGGAGAATGTTTTTAGTAACTACATCAAGAAGAAAAGGATCCCTGGCTGCCTGAGAAAGAGGTTTTTTCCCAATAATTGATCATTTGTAGGAGTGGCTGGTATCATCATTTCATTCAGAATATTTATAATTATAGAAATGCATATAAAGCAAATGTCGGTTGTTTCCAATGTGTACGCAACAACTTTAACGACAGTCTGGTAGGAAGAAGAAAAAAGAAAAGAGAAAAGAGAAAAGAGAAAAAAAAACACACAACACAGCACATAATGTCTTACGGAATTAATATGGGAAAAAAACTATGTTCCACACGGGCGGAGGAGGGGATAAAGGGGGGGGGTTAAGGCAAAAGGCACGTAAGGCTACATGGATTGCAGGCGAGGTTCAAAAGAGCCCGAAATGGAGCACGTAGTTTATGGATGCACCCTATGAAGGGAAACAAAGCAATTAAAAGTGCATTGTGCCTTAGCAATAGAAATCAA
>JARYHS010013631.1:50835028-50936854 GCA_031002005.1 Vandiemenella viatica
CTGTGTTGGAGCTGATCTGGAGCTTAGCTGAGCTGAGCTGGAGTTGTGCTGTAGCTGAACTAGATCTGTGCTGAGCTAAAGCGGTGATCGAGCTGAGCTAGACTTGTGAAAGAGCTTAGCTGAGCTGGAGTTAAACAGAGCTGGAGCTGAGCTGAGCTGGAGCTGAGCTGAGCTGGAGCTGAGCTGAGCAGTAGCTGAGCTGAGTTGGAGCTAAGCTGAGCTGGAGCTGAGCTGAGTTGGAGCTGCGCCGAGCTGGATCTGAGCTGAAGCTGAGCTGAGGTGGAGGTGAGCTGAGGAGGAGGTAAGCTTGAGCTTAGCTGATCGGGAGCTGAGCTGGAGCTTAGCAGAGGTGGACCTGAGCTGAGTCGGAGCTGACCTAAGCTGGAGCTGAGCTAAGCTGAAGCTGAGCTGAGCTGGAGATGAGCTGAGCTTGATTTGTACTGAACTTGAGCCTAGCTGGAGATGTGCTGAGTATTAGTTCTGCTGTTGCTGTGCTCTTGCTGTACTAAACTGTAGCTGAGGTGAGCTGTAGCAGAGCCCAACTGGAGCTGAGCTGGAGCTTAGTTTTCCTGAGCTGGTGTTTTGCTGTACCAGAACTGGAACTGTGCTGACCTGGAGATGGACTGTGCTGAAGCAGTGCTGAAGCTGAGCTAGGGCTGGAGCTGAGTTGAACTGAGTTGTAGCTGAGCTGGAGCTGAGCTGAGTTGGAGGGGAGTTGGAGCTGAGCTGAGCTGGAGCAGAGTTGGTGATGAGCTGAGGTAGAGCTGAACTGAGCTCAGCTGGAGCTGAGCTGGTTCTGAACTTGAGCTGATGTGAGCTGGAGCTGAGCTGAGCTGGAGCAGAACTGGAGCTCAGTTGAGATGGTGCTGAGCTAGAGCTGAGCTTGAGTTGAGCTGAGTTGGAGTGTGCTCAGCTGTAGCTGAGCTGAGCTGTAGCTGAGCTGAGATGGAGCAGAGCAGAAGCTGATCTGAGGTGGAGCTGTGCTGTGATGGAACTGAGCTGAGTTGGTGCGAGCTGAGATGGAGCTGAGCCTGAGCTGAGCTGGAGCTGAGATTTGTAGGAGCTGAGCTGAGCTGGAGCTAAACTGAGCTTGACTTAACTGAAGCTGAGCTGAACTGGAGCAAATTTGAGCTGGAGATGAGCTGAGCTGCAGCTGAGCTCATCTGGAGATGAGTTGGAGCTGAGCTTAGATGGAGCTGAGCTGAGCTGGTGCTAAGCTGAGCCGAAGCTGAGCTGAGCTGAGGTTGAACTGAGCTTAGCTGGAGCTGAGCTGAGCTTTAGCATAGCAGGAGCTGAGCTGAGGTGGAGCAGAGCTCAGCTGGATCTGAGCAGGAGCTGAGCTAGAGCTGAGCTGAGTTGGAGGTGAGCTGAGCTGGAGCTGAGCTGAGCTGAGCTGGAGCTGAGGTGAGCAGGAGCTGAACTGAGCTGGAAATGATCTGAAGTGAAGCTGAGGTGAGCTGGAGCTGAGTTGAGCTTAGGTGAGCTGAGTTGGAGTTGTGCTGTAGCTGAACTGGAGCTATGCTTAGCTGGAGCTCTGCTGAGCTGAAGTGGTGCTGGAGCTGAGCTAGATCTGAGCTGGAGCTAAGCTTGAGCTGAGCTTGAGCTTAGCTGGAGCTGAGCTGGAGGTTAGCTGGAGGTTAGCTGGATCTGAGCTGGATCTGAGCTGGTGCTGAGCTGACCTGGAGCTGAGCTGAGCTGGAGCTTACCTGGAGCTTACCTGGAGCTGAGGAGGCGCTGAGCTGGAGCTGAGTTGGAGGTCTGCTGAACCCCAGGTATGCTGTGCTGGAGGTGAGCTGGAACGGAGCTAAGCTGGAGTTGAGCTGTGCTCTAGCTGAGCTGGATAAAAGCTAAGCTGAGCTTTAGAAAAGCTGAGCAGAGATGTAACAGATCTGGAGCTGATCTGACCTGGAGCTTTGCTGGAGGAAAACCGAGCTGCTGCTTAGCTGCAGAAAATCTGTGCTGAGCTGGAGTCGAGCTGGAACTGAGCTGAGCTGGAACCGAACTGAGTTGCAGCTCTGCTGAACCGTTATTGAGCCAAACTGGAGATTTCTAAGATGTGCTGAGCTGCAACGGAGTAGGAGTTTAGCTTGTGCTGAGTTTTTCTGGAGCTGTGCTGGAGCTTAGTTGCATTATTTTTCTCATCATTATTCGCAGGAAGTTAAAATGGGTAACAACAACAGATAGTTTCGCGTTTCATGTTTTGTAACTTGACGTTTCAATAATAATTATTCCTGCTAAAGGAACTGTAAGTTGTATCCTGTTCAAGAAACATTGCATTTCTGTAGACCGTAAGAAGTCATTAACACAAATAGTTCCAAATATTGTTCCAAATATGGGCGCTTTGGAAATCGTTTTGTATTTTTTAATAAATCTGAATATAAATTTTCAACATGTGTTAACTATGGAGTTGGTGTTGAGCTGAGATAAGGTTCAGTTGAGCTGGAACTGGGCTGGAGGTGAGCAGTATCTGCGCTGGAGCTGAGCTTGACCTGAGCTGAGCTTGAGCTTAGCTGAAATGGAGCTGAGTTGGATAAAAGTTGAGCTGAGCTGAACTGGAGTTGAGCTGGAACTAAGCTGAGATGGAGCTGAGCTATGCTGGTGCTGAGTTGGATCAAAGCTGAGCTGAGCTGGAACTGATCTGGAGAAAAGCTGAGCATAGCTGGAGCTGAGCTCAAGTTGAGCTGAGCTGGAGCTGAGCAGGAGAAAATCAGTGCCTCAGCTAGAGCTGAGCTGGAGCTGAGCTGCGGTGAGCTGGAGTTGAGATGTACTGGAGCTGAGCTGAGCTGAGCTGAGCTGAACTGAGCTGGAGCTGAGCTTGAGCTGAGCTGAGCTGGAGCAAGGCTTAGCTGAGCTGGAACTGATCTTGTGCTGAGCAGAGCTGAAGGTGAGCTGAGCCGTAGCTGAGCTTAGCTTGTGCTTAGCTGAAATGGAGCTGAGTTGGATCAAAGCTGAGCTGAGCTTAGCTGGAGCTGAGCTTAGCTGGAGCTGAGCTCGAGTAGAGCTGAGCTGGAGCAAAGCTTAGTTCAGCTGGAGCTGACCTGGGGCTGAGCTGAGCTGGAGGTGAGCTGATCTGGAGCTGAGTTTAGTTTGTGCTTAGCTGAAATGGAGATGAGTTGGATCAAAGCTGAGCTGAGCTGAGCTGGAGCTGAGCTGGAACTGAGCTGAGATGGAGCTGAGCTGACCTGGTGCTGAGTTGGATCAAAGCTGAGCTGAGCTGGAGCAAAGCTGAGCTTAGCTGGAGC
Organism: Vandiemenella viatica; assembly: GCA_031002005.1. Lineage (NCBI taxonomy): Eukaryota > Metazoa > Arthropoda > Insecta > Orthoptera > Morabidae > Vandiemenella > Vandiemenella viatica. Next base: position 50,838,271 of record JARYHS010013631.1, read on the forward strand.
TGAGCTCGGGTTGAGCTGAGCTAGAGCTGATCTGAGCTAGAGCTGATCTGAGCTAGAGCTGAGCTGGAGCAAAGCTGAGCAGATCATTAGCTCAGCAATAGCAATGCTGGGCTGAGCTGGAGTTGACTTGAGTTGGAGCTGAACTGAGGTGAGCTGGAACTGAGCTTGAGCTGAGCTGAACTGGAGCAAAGCTTAGCTGAGCTGGAGCGGATCTGGGGCTGAGCTGAGCTGGTGGTGAGCTGAGCTGCAGCTGAGCTGAGCTGAGTTAAGCTGTATCTGAGCTTAGCTGGAGCTGAACTGGACTGGTGCTGAGCTGTGTGGGAGCTGTGTGGGAGCTGTGCTGGAGCTGAGATGCATTATTTTTTTTTTATTACTCACAGGAAGGTGGTAACAACCACATATAGTTTCGTGTTTCATGTTCTGTAACTAGATGGTTCAATAATAATTATTCTTGCTAAAGGAACTGTAACTTGTTTCCTGTTCATGAAATATTGCATTTCCGTATAACTTAATAAGTCATTACCACAAATACCAAATATAGTCCAAATATGGGATCTTTGGGGAAACGGTTTGTTTTGTTTAATAAATCAGAACATTAATTTTTAAATTTCACCCTATGTTACCTATGGAGTTTAAGCATAGCTGAGCTAAAGAGAAGCTGAGCTGATATTAGAGCTGAGCTGGACCTGAGCTGAGCTGTAGCTGAGCTGAAGTGATCTGGAGCTGAGCTGATGCAGAGCTGAGACAGAGCTGAGCTGAGCTGGAGCGGAGCTGAGCTGGTTCTGAGTTTTAGCTTAGCTGGAGCTGTGCTGGAGGTGAGCTGGAATTGATCTGGAGCAAAGCTGGAATTGAGCTGGTCTGGAAGTTAATAGTTTTCCGTTTCATGTACTGCACCTTGATGTTTCAATAATAATTATTCTTGCTAAAGGGACTATAACTTGTTTATTTTTCATGTAACATGCATCTCCATAGAACTTGATAAGTAATTGAAACAAGTAGCACATAAAAATGTTGCAAATATGTTATCTTGGGGATATCATTTATTTTTGTTTAATAAATCTGAACATTAATATTTAAATTTTACCATGTGTTATGTATGGAGTTTGAGCTGAGCTGAGCTTGAGCTGAGATGGAATAGAGCTGGAGCTTAGCTCAGCGAATTTATAGCTGAGCTCGAACTGAGCTGGAACTGAGCTGGAACTGAGCTGGACCTTAACTCTATCGTAGTTATAGCTGAGCTCAAGCCAGCTGGAGCTGAGGTGAACTTGAGCTGGAGGTGGGCTGAGCTGGAACTGATCTGGAGTGAAGTTATCAGGACCTGAGCGGAGCAGGAGTGGAGCTGTAGCAAAGCTGAGCTGAGCTGAATGTTAGCTGGAGCAAAGCTGAGCTGAACTGGAGCGGAGCTGAGCTGGAGCTGAGCTGTGCTGGAGGTGAGCTGAGCTAGAGCTGACCTGAGCTGAGTTGGAGCTGAACTGGGCTGAACTGGCGCTGGAGCTGGTCTGGTGCTTAGCTGAGCTGAGCTGGAGCTGAGCTGTTCTGGAATTGAACTGGAGCTGAGCTGCAACTGAGCAGGAGCTGAGCTGGTGCTGACCTGTGGTGGAGCTTAGCTGAGCTGAGCTGGAGGTGAGCTGGGGCTTACCTTGAGCTGAGCTATAGCTGAGTAGCAGCTGAACTGGTGTTGACGTGGTACAGAGCTGTGCTGTAGCTGAGCTGAGCTGATCTGGAGCTGAGCTAAGTTGAGCAGGATCTGACCTGAGCTGGAGCTCATCTGGAACTGAGCTGAAGCCTTGAGTAATTATTTTAGTAAAAAAAGCAAATAATAATTTATAAGTCAATTTAAACGCAATGAGTACTTTTGGTTTAGTGTGTTTACAATTCATTTCTTTTCGGTTGCTTGACTAAATAGAACCGTTATTAAATAATGCTAATAATCTCGAACAATATCTCTGATCGTTGTTAGTTGTGCAACGAAGACGGAAAGCCTATCAGACATGGCTACATCGTGTTTAAGATTAGCTTTTTATTGGTATAGATTGTCACTAATTAAGTGACAGATTGTCCGTTGTAGACACGAATAGTCAATAGTGTTTGCAACGTTTAGTTTCCAACTAATATAAAGTTTAGAATTCTGTGACTGTTAAGATCGCTTTATCTGTCAGCCAAAATGCGCTAACGATCTTTAATCATTATTAGGGCCAATCAGAAAGAAATTTTCTGCTGCTATGTAATTCGCGTTTAGGTAGTGTTAAAAATGTCTTTGTGACTATTTAGCGATTTTTATATTGTTAATCTTTGTGATACTGTGGCACCAGGCATCCATATTGTGAGTTCATAGACCGAACTCATAACGGAATTCCCCTTCACATAACGTGTTTGTCTGTGGATTCTCCGACACTGAATTAAGGCAACATGTGGCTTGTAACTGGAATATAATAAACTTAGTAAATTAGCAGGTGTCCCCTTCGGAAGAACTTTTTACTGGAAAAGATTCAAGAGAAGAGTGTTAAAATGTCTTTGTGACTATTTAGCGATTTTTATATTGTTAATCTTTGTGATACTGTGGCACCAGGCATCCATATTGTGAGTTCATAGACCGAACTCATAACGGAATTCCCCTTCACATAACGTGTTTGTCTGTGGATTCTCCGACACTGAATTAAGGCAACATGTGGCTTGTAACTGGAATGTAATAAACTTAGTAAATTAGCAGGTGTCCCCTTCGGAAGAACTTTTTACTGGAAAAGATTCAAGAGAAGAATTGTACTAAAGGTTAAACAAGTAGTGCAATATTAAGTTCCATGGAGTGAGTGAAATCCGGTGCTATTCCATTTAGGCTGACTCAGCTGAATAACATAAAGAGAGCTGCTAGTTTCCATTCGTCAGAAGAGTTACCACCAGCAGCATGTCGCAAATTCTCTTTCCATTTGCACTCTAGAGTGATTTGCGATTTAAGCTTGGACTTTTAACACGATTTTCTCATTGTCGTACGGATGATTATATGAATCCTTCCTTTCCTCGTACTATTAGCGATTGGAATGCACAGACTTGTTTCCTGTACAAAACACCTTTTACCACACACCATGAATTTCAGAGTATACATGTAGATATAGTTGTAGATTAGGAGTGGTTTACCACCTCTTCCCCTCTGCTGGCTCAGTCCAAAATGACTACCATGGTTAGTTCGCCAAGGTCCTCAAGACATTGTCAGTATTTAGCGACTTTGACCCTAACGAACAACCATAATCGATATTCTTACCAGCAATTTTCGCCAACACAAAAGGTTCTGTGACGTTTCATCGAAATTTTAACAATCAGTCGAAATTGTAAGTTGCAGAAGTAAGAATTTACAGTGAGTGAGTTTACTTGAGACCGTGAATGTTGGCTGATAGATAAAATTTTCACAACTCTGCTGAAATAATATCAATCATATCCATCCTTAAAATGATATGTTGCGAATAAACCTTGGCTGTTAAAACAAAGAACCAGACAGAAATACCGTGTTCATTTGGATTATACACATTGCGACGAGAAAAATCTATTCGATGTCATCTACTAGAGTTAATACCTATTCTTAAAACAGGGTGCAAATTAAGATGTACTCCATACAAATAAAACTAAGATGAAGCTAGAGAATCATGCTGTAAATTAATGTATGCTCTATACAAATGAAATTAACATGAAGCTGGAAAATCATATAAAAAAATAAAAAATTGGAATTTCAGATGTTGATAAAAATAAAAGTGTCAACGGACCTGTATTTAAACTGACCTTTAACACTAAAAAGCTTACGGAATAATCGAGGAAGCACGTCTATCCGCTATATATTTTAAAACTGTTTGAGTTACCTTGGAGAGTTTCTTTTTAATGCATGCGGATTAGAATAACTGGCTCTTATATGAAAAACTGAGTAGAAACGTAAAAAATCAGAGGGCTTCCTGTACAAAAATCAAATAATGTGGATGTAGATTGTAAAGGATATGTGGAGATCAAGAGATTTTCTCAGGACAGAAAGAGGTAGGAGGCTGCTTCAGATAAGTAGGAAGATTAACGCCTAAAGAAAGAAGCCACTTAAAAATGTTTTTTGTTTGTGCCAGAAGCGGTTCGCTGATGTTGACTGTTGACGTTGAATGTGCAGTATTGTGATCTTCTCTTGGTCATCTGCGAAGCATATTAGACCTTTCACCCGTTATTAAGAATGTCAAGATTGGGCTAATGTTAATCATCAATTATAATAAACTTTCCTACGTCGGATCGTTTTTCATACGTGGACGCTTCTGACACTTTCCTTTCTGCTTGTTTCTAGAGACTAGATGAAACTGGTTTGAAAAGCAGTGAACCGCGTCAGGTATGAGTAAACCGCCAGAGTTAACCACAAAGAGGCGTGTGCTTGAACAGCGAAAGCTAAAAGGAAATAAGTAGCCCCTGCGTTATCGACATGATATTATTCTCCAGCCGATATTAGTAAGCCCAGCAGCAAACGATATGATGCTGAAATCAGCTGCTACGTCATCAGAACGCTAAGATGCACAAACAAAGGATTAAAATAATGATATATATAAAAATAGACGTACGTGTCCCTGTATTTCACTTTGCACCCACAACTACCTAGCGGGGACCCCTGTTGTTTGTGTATGGTAATAGCCTCGAATCTCCCATCATACCATCATGCACTATGGTGGTTGCATGTCGGTAGATTTTGGGAGAGGGGGGGGGGGAGATATGGTGGTTGAAGGTGATTGACCTATGGCATTTTCATATTTCGACCCAAGAAATGTGTGTCCCTTTGCAGCCACAACTACCTAGCGTAAATCTCTGGTATTTGTGTGTGGTAGTATCCTCGAGGCTCCCATTGTGCACCATGGTGGTTACATGTCAGTAGTTGTGGGAGTGTGGGAGATATTGTGGTTGAAAGGGCATTTTCATATTTAGACCAAAGTGTTCTAAAAATCTTTGGAATCATCTAGAATGTACTAGAATGTTCGTGAATATACTAAAATGTTCTTGAATATTCTTGAATAATGTAGAATACGACACTTTTCAGATTTTTCAGCTATTAACAAATATAAATAATTTATGAGAAACATATTTAGTGTGTGAACCGATTTCGACGGCGGGTTGCTGACTTGGCGGGGAGTAACACAGGTTGCTTTTTATCCTGGAAATATTTAAGGTTCCGTGCAAAAACATAAAAACCTTTAAAATGTTTGACAAACACGAACGAAGTCGTGGGCAACAGCTAGTGTTATAATGATTGTAATGTAACTTGATGGGAGGCAGTTTGAATGTTTTAGTTCAAACGTAGTTCTGACTAACTGCGGACGCTCGTCTTTAAACTTATAGTTTCAATTTGTTGTGAAGACATCTTTCATGATATGCGTTGAACGACACAACTGATTATTGATACTCATTATTTCTCTTGTATTCTGATCAGCCTTATGAACTCCCACGGAACGAAAAATTAAAAGAAAATAATGATGTCCATTTCCTAACAGATTTTGATACCTGTGCATAATGCGTACTAATAATTTTAGTAAGTGCGTCTATATTGGACTTCAGACTACTACAAGCGTCTATCAACTACCTTGTTGCACTACTGCAGACGTCACAACTGTCATGAATCTTCGGGTTAGTGATGAAGAATTCCTTGATGCCATAGTGTTTTGCAATTTAAGCAGTTTGGTTGGCAGAGATAAAGTTATATTTGTCTATTCCAACGTTTACTTATTACCATACATATAAATTGAACTTGGTGACCAATGAAGAGAAGTGAGATCTTCATAGATCTTCTGCCATATGATACAACCAACGCACGTTTTGCTGTTGGAAATAAATATTACTGTGTGGAACCTTCAATGCTTCAGGTAGTGTATGTGATCTACGTGACGTTTTCAATACACGTTTTACTCAACAGAATGGCCTTCCTCTGCTGATGAAAAAACATTAAGCTACAGGGAGAAGGAAAACTGGAAATTTCTCCGAAAGCTGCACTGTGACAAACTTTGAGCCTTACTGACAGTTTATTGTCTGTAAATTTCGGAATTTTGTACACATTATTTGTAGATTTAGCACCATACAGGTTTTTTGCAGACAAGCACTATGTCGACTGGGACCTTTCACATATTCATTAATATAACTACCATAGAGTAACTTTCTACCGGAAGTGCTTGGATGATTAATCAATTCGCTGTGCATTAGTGACATCACTGAAATGGGAATTTCCGTGAGCCTTGCAGTTGCAGAAATTCCAGCATTCAGATCCCGTTGAATCGTTTCGCTTAGCCATTTCATTGATAGTATGTCCAGCTCAGACAAGGCAGGGACTAGCGATTTGTCCGTTGACACCTTAGGGAGCGTCCATAAACTACGTGGCTCAATAAGGTTGGTGGGGGGGGGGGTGTAAGGGGTTGCCTAGAAGGCTACGCTGGACTACGTGGAGTGAGGGGGGGGGGGTTCCGAGCCAGACCACGTAGCTTACCATTCATATTATTTTTCACAGTTAAAATGAGGTACAGATCACACAACAGCATGTGAATATTTATTTCCTTCATTTAACTATCTCCGTATGCAATTTACAAACGTCTGACAAGAGAAAACATCACAAAATGTCTTCTGGAATCAAAAAGGAAAAAAGCTACGTTCTACGTGAGAGGGACGGGGGTAGAGGCAATAGCCACGTCGAGTTACTGGGGGGAGGGGTAGGGCGTGGGGGAGGGGGTTTCACAGGAGGCCAAAATGGAGCTACGTGGTTTTAAGGACGCTCCCTTAATGGTCTACTTGCTTTCGTCTCTATCAAAATTATATGGCGTCTCAATCGCCGCTGGTCTCTCTTGCTTTTGATGGTAGTGTTTAGAATTAATTACGAATAATAATGATTGAAAGTACCAGTTTTGCCATTCACCTTCAAAGGCTGCATCCATTATTGTTTTTTTTTTTTTTAATTTAAGGCTTTATGCCTCGTCGACGTCGAGGTCATTAGAGGTGGGAGGGGACTGGGGACAAGGAATTCGGCCATGGCCTATTTGTGAACTGTGTAGTTTATGAGATAGAGAACAGGACGGCCAGTACGCAGCATTCAAGAGTCGAACTCGGCCCTGTTGAACTTCTCCGATCCAGTGTGGTGTTTCCTTAACACACCCAGCCACACTGACAGGCCTCTCTTTTATTCACCAAAATGAGATTATTTTGGCTGGAAATTCTGAGGGGATTTTTTCATTGATGACAAGGAACTCAGGAACCGGAATACGTTATCGAGAGACGAACTTAAAACTTTAACTCCGACAGTCTAATAATCTAATATGAAATGCCTTTAATAATAAGTTAGGCATTAGGACAACCGGTACGTGGGCTCAATCGCAATTAATAATGATTATAAATAATAGACAGTGATAATAAAAAGTTCTCGGGTTTCCCAACGGGTGAGCACGTCAATTTGATGCGACGCTTTGTATTCACACTTCGACTTTCTCTTCGCTGGAAGTGCGACTTCGCAGTATCACGTCAAACTGAGTTGCTCCTCCGTTTTAAGCAGTTAACCCACTGGCAAAGCCTTCGTGCTTTCAAATGATGATGGGTTGTAGATTTGGGATTTAGTTTTAAACAATCACGCCTACTCTTTTCGATATTTACGCTTTATGCCTTTTTATTACACGCTTTATATTAGCTTGACTTGTATGTATGTATGTATGTATGTATGTATGAATGTAACGGAATTTTACAACTCCATTTTGACCCACTTCCCGATGTCCGAGCTGTTTGAAATTTGGCACACATATTAAGAACCGGTGACAATACAATAATTTCATAGCTATATCCTGCTATGCTCATTACTTTTACAGTAACAACAGAAAAATGGTTGAATGTCGTGGAATTTTGCAATTTAATTTTAACACAATTCCAGATGTCCGAGTTGTTTGAAATTTTGCTCATGTATTGATAACTGATTACAATACAATAATTTCATAGCTATGTCTTGATATTCTAATTACGTTAACAGTAAAAACATAAAAATTTTGCTCACGTTTTAAGAACCGTTGACAATACAGTAGTCTCTTAGCAACGTCCTGCTATTCTCGTTACTCTGACGGTAACAATAGAAAAATGGTTGCCATGTAATGGAATCTTTCATTTCAGTGTTTACCCGCTTCCTGACGTCCGAATCGTTTTAAATTTTGCACACTTATTAAGAACCGATAAAAATTTCAATAATTTCACTCTCACCACGTTGTCAGAAAACAACTGTAGACGATCGTCTTCTGCTGTCTCCTATCCAGAAAGGTTTCTCTGTCTGAAGTCGCTTAACGTGATGTTGAATAGTAAGTATTCGAAATATTACTTCGTACTATTATAGAAAAGTAGCCTTCCTCATTTACCGTGCTATTGGATCTCTTGTTGAGTTGACCATTTAATTGTATTTTACTCGTGGGAATAATAATTAATAATGAAACTACAACTCAAAGAAAAAGAGAGATTGGCGAAGAAAAGCCAACAGTAAGAAACGTACTTTATTACACTATCTGAACTAAAAAGTTAAAAATAAAATTGTAGTTTAAAAAACTAAAATCACGCTTCCGTAGTAATGTGAACTAAAAGGTTAAAAATAATATTTAAATATAAACATTTTGTTTAACAGTGATAGGACGTCCCACAATTCAGGATAAATTAATTTTTTTGAATAAGCTTAAAGTATAAAGTCACTGATTACAAAATTAACTTTAATGTTAAAAAAGCGTGGGGTGCGCTCTACATAACTTTTGACAATGACTCTGTCTTTACAAAAGCCAACGACAAAAAATATGACAACTGAAATAGCACCCCATGCTATTTTAACATTAAAGTTAATTTTGTAATCAGTGACTTTATTCTTTAAGCTTATTCAAAAAAATTAATTTATCCTGAATTGTGGGACGTCCTATCACTGTTAAACAAAATGTTTATATTTAAATATTATTTTTAACCTTTTAGTTCACATTACTACGAAAGCGTGATTTTAGTTTTTTAAACTACAATTTTTTTTATTGCTGCCGATCTATTTCTTATTTTACAGTAAAATGATCAATCCTATGGATTTCATTCTCACTGGGGCTAATTTTTTTTACTACATCACATACTTTCATAATGACATTCAGTGAACCATTATTGTTTGATTTTATACAAATGTCTTGAAGGTTTGAAAGGAAAATTATACCCTCAACAATCACCTCAGCAAAAAATTTGTTTCAACTGCCTTTTTGTGCAATCATTTCGTTCTAGCTTCATTTTCTAACAGTGTATCCTTCCATCTTGTTTCTTTAGTGAAAGACTGCGAGATGTGTTCTTTTGCATTTGAGTTACCTTCGCTATACTTTACTCTCGGTCTTGTTCGTTCAGTGATCAAATCGAGAATTCAAATGATTTTATATGTAAAAAAAAATGGTTTGTCACAATATTGGGACGTCTCGAAAGTTCTATTCTTCACTCTTGTCCTCAATCAACTGAAATAAACAGCAGTTTAGAAACTTTCCAGTAGGCCTATTATAATTATATAATGCTTACTAATATCACCATAGCTTTCAATTGAATAACAATAATAAATTATAACCACCATTACTTCATTTTTTAATTTAATACTTTCTTTCATTCTCATATCATACTTTATTGCAAACTTTCATGAAAAAAAGGTCTGATTTAATAGGAATTGTTTAAGAGCGCGCAACAAGAAGAACAACAAAAACTATCTGAAACATAAGCGAGACCTCCTTGCAAGAGAGATGAATATGATTTGTTGGAAATTAGATTTTTATTTCTTGAGGTATAACAAAAATCTGGCTTCCAAAACTGCACCAGAAATATATTACAGGGGATCCAAAATGCAAAGCTGTTTTATATCCTGATGACTGCAACAATGCTACTGTACTGAGACGGAGTTAACCATAGTTACTTCAATATTTCCAAAAAAAATTCTTATCTTTGAAAACATAAGTTTTGCGCTATACATTTCGCAACTGACTGACTGATCTCTCATGTTCTTCTATTACCACTGTAAAATGACTTCAACGTTCCAAATAAGTAGTGCGGAACTTGTATCGACTCTTACATTAATCACGGTATTAATTCGTTTGCCAAAATAAGCAGTAGATTTTATATTGTAATAATCTTATGAACAAAACACAATGTAATACTGCAGTATGCAGTTTAATTTCACAGAAATGACACGATTAAAGTTTTATTTATTTCTTTTATTTCAACTTTTGAGCTATCGATTACTGCTGTCAGCACGATGGAGAGGAGCTGTGTTTCCATTCAAACTGGGGTTTTACTTGAAGGCTGGGGCAGAATTTATCTAATAGTTCCCTGTAAATTACTAGTGCAATTCGAGAGTACGAGGTTTGAGAAGAACTAAATGTTTTGTGGTGGTGCGCCACAACAGTTCAGTGCACAGAAGACTGGAAAGTAACACAACGGACACGCAAATACTTCCATATTGGAGACTGCTAACATGTCGTACCGGCTGTGCATGGAGCCTGCAACTCAGTGGACGATTACTCCGTCTTGTTTTCCCATGGCTCGGGCTTCAGCCAGTTCTAATCGATGGGTCCTCCCAGCGCAAAGCCTACCAAATTATGAAACTTCCTGAAAGGGCTGCCCTGATTAACTGCACCTTACAAGTCGTGGCAAAGTTTCTCCAAGTTTTCGAGGGACAGCGTCGTTTAGTTAGCTCCATTTTGGCCTCCTGTGAACCCCCCTCCCCCCCCCCCCACGTAGCACGTAGCTTTTTTTCCCTTTTGATCCCTGAAGACATTTTGTACTGTTTTCTCTTGTCAGACTATTGTAAATTACATACGGAGATAATTAAGTGAGGGAAATAAATGTTCACATGCTGTTGTGAGTTCTATTCCTCATTTTAACTGTGAAAAATGTTATGAAAGGAAAGCTACGTGGTCGGCTCGGGACCACCTTCCCCTCCCCTCACGTAGCCTAGCGTAGCCTTCCAGCCAACCCCTCCACCTCCCTCCTCCTGGACCGAGCCGCGTAGTTTGTGCACGGTCCCTTACCTCCTACTGCGCCAATTGCTCCTAAAAACTACCTCTCTGTCCATTATTCAGCAGCGACAACTTGCTTCTTGGGAAGACATCAGCTTTGTCACCCATTAAGTTGTAGAACTTACCTTTTACGACAGCCTCTGTACCACATAGGAGCGACCAGTTCGTCTTATATATATAAGGCATATCGGGAACAGCTCTAACGATTTGGATGAAATTTCACAATTAGATAACGTTTTGTTTTTTAAGTTTACCTAAATAGGTGCCTTCCCTGCAAAAAACGCGATTTTACAACAAACAAAAAACAGCTATTCTTATTTGGTATCTCGGAAACGGAACTAACGCCATCTCGTAGACGCTTTAGGTACCATTAAGTTGGGCTGATGTACTTCTCTTTGGTTAAAGCAAGGAACTCAGATACATTTAAAGGAATAATTTTTGTACACTTGCTGACCCGAGCGAATAGTATCATGGTCAGTCACCGAATGGTAATATAAAAATGTGAAAATAAGTAATGCGAGTATTTATTAATGAAAGGTATTTTATTTTGAAGAGTAGTAATGAATATCACTTTTACTTTAAAATACTATACGTTTAATTGTAAAATATTTAAAAGTAGATGTTTAAAAAATATTGGCCCTGTCAGATGTCCTTTTTTTCAATCTTCTTTACATTACAAAACTTCATTGAAAAAAATATTAGCAGTTATAATGTGATCATCGTTGACTTTTTTACCGTATGTGTCTTTAATACAAATGAATCAATAAAATTATGAGAAAGCCACGCACGGATGTTCATGCGAGAAAACAGGTTCAGATAAATACAATCTTGTCTTCTGAAGTGTCTGACCATGTGCTTTATTAACAAAGCTTACTTCTATTTGGAATTATTTTACTATCATCTGGAAAGGCACGGTTGATAAGAAAATGTGAGGTTAGTGCGAGGTATGAGCATAGTTTTATATGAGTGAATTAGGTTAGCACTGATGATGTATTCCTCTAAGTGAATTAACACTAATATTCCACCATCAACTAATCCCTGATTAGCATTAAGATATTTATTTAACATAATATAGCATTTTTCTTTAAAAGAAATTTATGAGGTGGTAAACCAGACGATTTTGGAAATGGCTCTAGCGATTTTGATGAAATTTCATATATAGAGAACGTTTTGCTTTCTAGTTTGTAACATGGTTTTATATAAAATAAAGAACAATTCTTGTATTTGGTATTTCGGAAACAGCTCTAAACTCATCTCGTAGAAGTTTCAGGTACCAGTAAGCCTACTGATGTTATTTAAGCTTCTCTTTGGTGCACTTCAAAATGCGTAGGAAGCCTTGAACAAAAACGTTTAACACTAAACAAATTTTACTCAAAATCTTGCATATCGAACAGAAATCGAAAGATGCCTAGCGAATATCGGTCACACGAAGGTACTGATACACAGGGGAGTTAGTTTAGTGCAAAGCACTCTCTGCCACCCACAATATTCGCGATATCCAGAGTTTGGATGCAGTTGTAGCTAATATGCAGGTTGTTATTTAATAATCGAAATGGTACATAAATTACAGTTTGTTAAAGAATCTACAAACGAGTAAAGAAACATAAATCTTTTATCAGTGAGCACTGACTACTACCGAGTTACATTTACTGAGTTAAACTACTATTAAAGTTGTCTCCAAGATCGTTTATAAAAAATAAGAAAAGAAGTCGTCCTATTACGTTTCCTTGAGGAACGCCCGAAGTAACATGTAAATTAGATGTTTCCCCGTCAACAATAGCGTACCGAGACCAAACAGCTAGAAAAACTCGTATCCATTCACAAATCTATAACAAAAAACCTTGATTAGAATATTTTCATTGTTCTAATCAGAATTTTCGTATGCAAACAACAAGAATTTTAAAATTTGTTTGTGGTGTTGAATGAATCTGAATAATGCATCTTTACTACTCACGAAGTCGTCGATTGAATTATTTTGTCTAAAATTTCTGAATAATATATCGTCATCAAATATTGTACAACAAAATCTACAACATGTGGCTGATCCTGCAAGCGGGGTGGGTGAGCAGTTACGTACTGGCCTTGCATTTGAATCCCCATCCGGCCATCCAGATTTTCGTTTCCCATGGTTTCCCATAATCACTACAGGTGAATGTCGGATTGGTTCCTTTAAAGGCCGTGGGCGAATTCCTTCCAGTTTATTGTCCCCAGTCCTTTCCCGCCTCTAATGGCCTCGGCGGCGACGAGCCCAGTTTTTGCTTCAGAAGCTTGTGGAAGAAACTACTCCGAGTCCCTACATGCATCCTTCTATATTATCTTGTCCATTATTTGTTTAGAAATGTTGACCAATGTAACTTCACACCACAGAGGAGGTAAGCTTCAGCATCTAACCAAATATTCCGGAGGAAATTCCACGGTATTTTTAGCATCAAATACAATGATGACTCAAAGCTGGACGATCAGTGATAGTAAAATCATTATATATACCGAGATAAGATTTTTGAGGATGGAATTTCGACTACTTCTAAACGATTTGTTATACTGGTAGAGGCACAAGCAATTAATCTTCCTGACTTTTTCAAACATTTATTTTTTGGAATCTTATTTGGGTACACTCTCTCGTTTTAGATGATCTGACTCGCAAGGACTCGGTTCCAGAAATATTAAGTGTCTCGTAGTTACAGTTTTATACAATTACTCCAGCAGTACAGACACATAGAGACACTGCATCAAAGAAAAGAAAACTACCTCTGGAAACACCAAAATTCCAAATGGCTTCACGGAACTTCAAAATGTGAAGAGCCGTTGCAATCTGGAAATCTAATTTTCGCACCGAAAAACCAGTAATTGATTCTTTTATTTACAGCAGCCAGTTGTTACATTAAAATAGTTTAAAATGTGTACAATTCCCGGTTCACGTATTCCGAATGTATACACTACCGTAAACAAATTTCAATTCCGTTTACTGTCGTATATATTTGCTGGTTAGAGGAATGATTAATTATTATTACTGCAGGAACTGAAGAACACTACTGTTGAAATCATTGCCGCAAGCGCACAGAACCAGTAGCACGTTCGTTAAACTAAGTCACATTTCCACACCAGACGCCGGAAGTTACGTAACGTCCGGAGGTAACTGGTTCTAGAAGATAAGAACTCACATTCCACCAGAATGGAAACATTCGATTGGGACTTTAAGGAAACTGCGGAAACAACGAAACTACTAACTAATATTTAGATTTCGAGTGTTTATTTTGTATCAATAATTATTGATAGGCCATAAAGCTAACGGCAATTGTACCATCAAAGAAATTTGTTTCACTTCATTTTGTACGCATTTCAGTATTACTGGAAAAAATAACATGGATACATAAATACATAGTGCAACCTTTTACACGTTTGATTCCTGTTCGCGTAAATGTTGCAGGTTTAATTTGAATGTAATTGTTAACATTTTAATGTTTAAGGAACGAAAAATTAACGTAATAACAAAGCTATTGGTTTTCCACACTTGTCATTTACGCCACATGTTCCAAATATCAAATCGCTAAAAAAAGTTAAACATTTACGAAGGCAAGACAAGCAAGAGTGCGGTACTACTTCTGATTAGTTTATCAACACATAACAAAGTATTTTTAAGCACCACGTTAGTACTAATCAATTATTACCAAATACTTTACACGAATTATATGAATGATATAATCATCAGTGAACACGATAAATTTTAAAGAAATTTTCTTGTACAGTAGGACTGTTTCTCTTATTGCGGTGGTAATTGGTTGTTTTAGTTCCCTCAGAGGATAAAAAATCCATTTTCTGAAGGCGTTAATGTTTTTACAGTCATTAGTCTTTTAATAAAAAATTACAGCCCTGTAGCGTACAGAAAACACTGTGTTGGTATAACAATTCGTTATTCGAGATATGACTGATAAATCTGTATAACTTATTGTCGTTATTTATGCAAAAAATCGCTTTAACTACCTTTATCTGAGAAATTTTACTAAACATCTAATAAAATGTATTCAATTTGACGGTAAAAATGAGTAACAGAGATCAGAATTAGCCATTTGCTATGAGACACTATTAGTCACTGCTCTTCATTTTGTTTATACCAAATGCAGCAGGTAAAAATCATTCACCAGACATACAGAAATGCCTAACAGATGCCGAACGATATCGGGTACATTATGTAATGATTGAGATTCAGATATGTAGTATTTTAAAGAGAAAATATTGAGTTGGGGTTGAATCTGTTTAAAAAGAAAAACAGATTAAAATTTGGAAAATAAGGAAACAACAAATAAAAAGCAGGATGAAAATGGAGAAATATAAGGCTGTCATTAAAATGAAACATACCTCGCTTTCGGGAGGACGCCGGTTTGAATCCCCGTCCGGGCATCCAGATTTGGGTTTTCCATGGTTTCCCAAATCACTCCAGGCAAATGCCGGGATGCTTCCTTCAAAAGGCCATGGCCGAATTCCTTCCCATTCCTTGCCCCCCCCCCCCCAAATCCCTTCCCGTCTCTAAAGACCTCGCTGTTAAGAGACGTTAAGCAGTTAAAAAAAATGAAACACAACGAAAAAAGGACTGCTGCAGTATACAAGAAAATAATAGAAACAACGAAAAAAGGGCAAGAGCAGAAAAATTGATTATGGGAGGAAATAACTAAAATGCCCAACGTTAATCTTATATACGTATACATACATATAATATATATGTGTTTTTCCCTATATTTCACTTTTCAGCCACCAATACATGGCACAGATCACTGGTGTTTGTGTGAGGAAGTAGCATGGAATTTCCTATCGTGCACAACGTTGACCGAATGCCGATAGCTATGGGGATGTGGAAGATATCATGATTAAAGTTGGTCAATGCAAGGCGTTTTCATATTTCAACCAAAAATTTGTGTCTCCTTATACTTCTCTTTCTTGCCACAAATACATAGGATAGACCATTGGTGTTTGTGTGTGGTAGTAGCAGTGAATCTCCCATCGTGCACTCTGGTGGTTAAATGTCGGTAGCTGTGGGAGTGTGGAAGATATGGTGGTTGAAAGTGGCCTGTCATGAATATTTTCGAATTTCGACCAAAGACATGTGTCTCCTCATACGTCACTATTTTGCCATAACTACATAGCATAGACCATTGGTGTTTGTGTGTGGTAGTAGAATCGTGTCTTCTGTCGTGCACTATGGTTGTTAGATGTCGGTAGCTACGGGGGTGTGGGAGATATTAGGGTTGAAAGTGGTTGACCTGCGGCAATTTTATATTTCTGCCAAAGACGCATGTGTCTTGGTGCATCACTTTTCACCGAAAACTATCTATCGCAGATCACTGGCGTTTGTGTGTGGTAGTAACACGGAGTCACCTTTCGATCACAACGTTGGCCAAATTTCAGTAACTGTGGGACAGTGGGAGGTATGGTTGTTGAAAGTGGCCGATCAAGGATATTTTCGTATTTCGACCAAAGACATGGTGTGTCCGTAAATTTTACTTACCTGCCTGAACTACATAGCGCAGATGACTGGCGTTTGTGTGTGGTAATAACATCGAGTCTCCCGTCATGCACTATGGGTGTTAGATGTCGGTAGCTGTCAATCCAAACTCTTTACAAACACGAACGAAGTCGTGAGTACCAGCTAGTTAAGTAATAAGATACAAATATCGAGATTTAGACATGCGATAAAAGTGAAATTGCAAAAGCCAAAGAAAATAACTGCAAGAGAAATATGCCCAAATAATTAGTACTTTAACCGGACAAAAAATCAGATAATGTCTTGGCGATACGAAAAGGCGTGCTAATACCAATGATGCTTACATGAATGTGTTTGAAAAGAAGAGGCAGAGGAAGATGCTCGCATATAAAAGGGAAAGATGTTTATCTTTTCATACAGAACTTCCACTTATGGTTAGAAGGATTGAATGATATCTCATCGTTGCTGAGGATGTGGGAATTAATACTACTCTGTTTGGGAAATTACTGTTTTTGTGCATATATGGGATATCATCCTAACATACGCCTACAAACACTAATTAGGAAGGGTAGAACGAGCGAGGTTGAAATTTTTCGCAGAACCAGTGCGATATCTGGACTTACATACGGAGAAGAAGCCGAATCGGATATTGATTCAGAATAATTAAAATTATGTTAGAGAACCATTCGATAAAAATAAAGACTCTTTCGGTGATGTAATTGAAAAAAAGTTAACAATTAAGTGGTGAAAGGTGTTTACAATTTTGACGTTATCACACGTACACTACTAAATAGAAATTAATGCAACCAAACTGCGCCGTTTCGTGAAGTTCCTATACAGTCTTTTCATCTACATTAGCGTGTGATAATACGTACAACAGTTATTAAACGCGGTGGAAGATATTGCCTGGACACTTTCCAGTTCGTGGGTAGACAAGCGATATCTCTATGTACGAGTATTATCATATAACATTCCGACAGCATCTCCTAAACAGAGTGCTTATGACCGTTGCAGCTCTCTTTGGAAGGGAGGTAACAGGTTCGATTTCACAACGTAGCTTCAACACGTTTGCCGCTATTACCGCTAGCAACGCCGTGCAATTACGTGTCAGTATCTGGCACAAAGCCATGATATTTTATTTTTTTTTTCACACAGTAATTCGTATGCGTCTGTAAGTGGGTGGGTGATAAATGCTCGCCCTTATTGTACCATCCCCATTTCTGAATGTGACAGAAATTTATCCGCAGGTGCCAGACTTGTATAAAAAGAGGTTGTGAAGTAAGAAATGAACCTCGTGTTCGAATTGTGGGCTTATAATGGCTTCTTTTGTAATAGTTTTAGGTTTGTGAGTTAAGAAATTAATCGCGTACTCGAATGATGGGCTCTTAATGGCTTCTTTTTTATTATTAGTTTTAGATTTAAAGCTTTGTGATAAAAGTCACAAGTTTAAACGAATAACTGAGTCGTGTTATAAGGTAGTTATAAAAGATTTAGTTCTTGTCTTCGTTATCATTAGTAAATGAACCTTTATTCAAATCAACATTCTTCATAATACTCAACCTTCACACTTCATACAGTACTATCCATCACGTCTCCTCTCTTTTTCCTCTCCAAACTTTTCTCTCTGACCCATTCCACAGATCATTGCACCTCATTCTTATTTGTTAACCATAGATATTATTTTATAAAATTTTTCGTAACAACTAACAAAACAATCAACTGGGTATTATTTTCTGTTTTAATTAATATTAAATGAAATAAAAATATACCTTCGCATGTTTTCCCTTATAGTGTTCGTGTAAGTTTTAAATAAAACTGTAGTGCACGTTTTCGTGTTTTAAGAACGACTGACTTTTATTTAATAAGCAGAGATCATAGAAGCACACATACATGGCATAGATAATATTGTAGATGTACATGGAACACAGATTATACTTAACAAATGTTGCTACATATTTTGATATATGACCAATACCCCCACTATATCAAAATAAACTAACAACATTACTTTTCTTGTATTCCCAACAGTTTTAAAAGTTTACAATGCCTCACATGACATAAAGACTTTGTGAATATGTCTGCAGGCATACTTGCTGTTTCTAAGTATTCTACTTTAACAATATTCTTATTAATACATTCTCGACCAAAATGGTATTTTATGTCAATATGTTTTGATCTGTTGTGAAAGACAGGATTATACAATAACTTATGAGCAGTTTGATTGTCATTAAAGATTACAATACACTGTAAATCACCAGTTATTTCCTTATTTAAATTTCTCAGATAAATGGCCTTCCTACAACATTCTACATTCCTACATATTCAGCCTCAGTGCTTGATAATGTAATACTGTTTCATTGCAATTGTTTGAAAAAAAAACAAAAAATCATCAACATACAATGCGATTATGGTTATACTTTTACCATTATTCTTAATATATAAACAAGGTTCATATTTGGACTTTGAATATCCAATATTAATTAAACAAGTGTTTACCTTATCATACCACATTCTTGATTACTGTTTTAGCCCATAAATGGCTTTCCTTAGTCTTCGAACTTTTCCTTTTATGTTGGCTATTCTTCGACACAACGAACGCACCCTCTTCATTGTGACTACTTTCTTTTCCGGTCTCCATGTCTAAAAGTTTGCTTTTAATAGCGTCCCATGTCACTTGAATCCCTGAGTGCTCGATGGCCATAATCATTGGCTCATATTTTTCAGGTACTCCAGCTAGCAGCAACGGGTTACTGTGCAAAGTACGGCCAGTCGAAAAAACTGCTAATTCAGATTGAAAATACTACTAGCTTCTTCCTTGGCGCTTACACTTTAAAGAAAAGTGTACCCGAATGCCGTAAAACATGTAACAAAGGTGTGATCCGTGCCGAAACATACTTTTAGCACGTTACTAACTTGGCGTTACGGTAATAGAGATCTTGAGCCGCCTGTGACGTAATTATAGTCAGAATTTGGCGTAGCCGTTGTCTTCTCCACTCAAAATCCTCTAAGCACCATGGAATATTAGTAGTTATTTGGGTCCAGGCTGCCATTCAGCCTAAACACAACACGGTTTCGCATATTACGGCATTAGCGGCAATAGACGTCTCGTTCCGTGTGTGACGTCATTATAGTCAGAATGTGGCATGGCGACCACCTTATTCTCTCAAAATCCACTATACAGTATGAAATATTAGTCGTAATTCCGGTCCAGACTGCATTTCAGTCTAACCATAACGTCCACCAATACAGCTCTTTGAAAATCAACATGTGTACAGCTTGAGGAATAGCACATTCGCGGTAAAAATGGCTGCTACCAATCGGCTAATACCGCACGTAACTCGACAATTTTCACTATATTACTTCATTCCTACCGGTTTTATCGGCTTCTCGTACACTTTTTATTAAATAGAAACGCCTGAGGAATGCGTTAATCACATTTTCATCGAGAAATAACAGTTTTTTCTACTGGCCGTACTTTGCACAGCACCCCAACAACGAACCAATTCATTCATCATTTATCGCAAATCCTGTTCCATTTAGCTTTTGACCCATCTCAATTATCTGCGTAACATACGAGGTCATTGTACTGCTACTCTCCAACCGAATGGATATCAAATGCCGTAAAAGACTTATCCTTCTTGTAAAACCGGAATCATCAAAGAGCGATTTGAGTTTTTCCCATAGCTCTTTTGTAGTCTTGACAGTTTTTATGTGGACATATAGTGATGAGTCTATTGTAAGAATCAATTTCGCCTTTGTCTTGGCGTCATCAACAGCCGACACTGTAATTTCAGCACCACTTTCGTTTCTCTCGGGCTTGATACACTTCATCATGCCTTCGAGTATTAAAAAGTTCTCTGCGGCGAACACCCACTCGTCGTAGTTCTCTCTACCACGTAACTTAGGCCCATTTACAATATAGTTCGTTGTCGCCATTTTTTTTTAAATTTAAACCAGCGGCAACCAAACACAAGAACAGTTCATGCACTTCTACACAATATCTAAGCTAGCTACTGATTACTTCTCCTACTGCGAATAAATAACTTATTTAAACTTTCGCGAGATAATCTGCTAAGCCTATCAGGCGCTCTGGGCCCATAACCTGTAAGTTTTAAATAAAACTGTAGTGCACGTTTTCGTGTTTTAAGAACGACTGACTTTTATTTAATAAGCAGAGATCATAGAAGCACACATACATAACATAGATAATATTGTAGATGTACATGGAACACAGAGTATACTTAACAAACGTTGCTACTAGTATCTAACTTAACATATTTTGATATATGACCAATAGTTCATTAGGTTTTGCTGTGTTCGTTGGTATCGGCAAGACTGAAAATGACTCCAGCTATCTGAATTTAATTGATGTGATAACCAATTCAGATTTCTCCGTCTTTATGGAAACTTATTTATCCTAATAACGAGTATTGCCAATTTTTACTTGAAAGTTTTCTTGTGGATATCCAGCTGTTGGGATCTTTTAACAATAGACGAAAAATTTGTTCAACATATCTTAATTTCGTTAGTTTAATACTAGTAGTAGACTTCCGAAGAGAATAAGGTGATTATTCATTTTCTTATTAATAGCATAATTTCATACAGATTTGATTTCTCATTAAATGGATAATGTAGGTACCAAACTAGATTTACTGATAAATGCAGTCAATAAAGTGAAACTGGTTTCTAGTTAATAAGTTATAGCGATCGGCAGACCCTGTAAGAACATGCGGGCGTAGTCAGCCTTCAAACATTTCCCACTGAGTTTAAATCTCCTTCCATACGTCATTTAACCCATAAATAAAAGACCATTTCTTCAATACGGGTGCAAGATAATTGTTAGTTTAGCCCACACGATACGGTTTGTTTAAAGTTAACCGTTTTCTTCTGAAGCAGTTACCCTGCTGAAAACCAGATCTGACACTACAAACAACTGCGCATTTCGTCTGCTACTCTCAGGATATTCAAAACCGACACTGCCACACATCCATAATCACTAAGGGTGGAATTCTTTATTAGTTCTGTTTATTTCACAAATAACCCAGGGCCACAGAACAAATAACAGACCGTTTTGTAACAATCGCATGTTTCTGGCCGAGTGTAGCAATTCGTTTTCGTTGCGTGTTAAGCACTCTCTTTGTGAAAAGTCGAGGTCGGCGCCACGGTTAAATGGTTTGCTGTGTGACCACGTCTGACATTCCGTGACTTTCTTCACGCTGTTATTATGCATTTTGCACTACCACTAATAATAATAATCTAATGTGGTTGTAATTATCTAGTGACACCGTTTTTTACTGGCTGCGCAATCCGGTTAACACAACCCGGTATAGAGGTCACACACTTTAACGTAGAATCCGTACCATGGAAGCGTTCTGGAGTGCTTCATAGTACACAGCACGCTGTGCCGGAAGTGAAGGTAGGGTTAAGGGCTTTTGCCGAAACCGAGATTCGAGCCGGGGACCTTCGCCAACCAGACGCCTTAATCTCTGAGTCACCAGACCGTCCGCAGTTTGTATTTTCCAGATGTGAATCACATCACGCTAATCACAACGACATTCGGTATTTCAATTTTGAAATGAAATTGATAATATGAAACATATTCCAAATCTGAAGATTAATATTACAGTAATCGTGAACTTCATCAGTTACCAGTAACTGACTATAATAATATAAGTAATTTCGGATTTGCCAGTGACAAAAAACTGAGAGAAACATGCTTGGCGCCGAAAAACACAAAAATCTTTTAACACCAACGTAAGAAGTAGACTAAGCATGAACCAATAGACTAATTTCAATTTTACATTAAGCTACAAAACAATCGAAAACCGTAAGCAATATAATAATCTTCAGTACAGATTTTTCCCTGATGTTACCTTGTTGAGAGGTAAAATAGTACTAAACAACTTCAAAAATAGTTGAATTATTTAACAAAATTTAAATTTATTTAAACAAATACACACAAAAAATTGTTTCGAGCTAGTTGAAATTAGTACATTTAATCAAAATTATTAGGTGTAAGATACTGAAACATTTCATAAAAATTTGTTACATTTATGCGTGAATACGGAAGAAATAGTATGGTACAGATAATAATAAAAATTAAAATAATGTCATAGCACGTCATGTCATAGTACCCTGGAAGGAACGTAAAATATCAAATTCCATGTAACATATTTCTCTACAGTTTGAGTTTTGTTTATTACAAAAATATGTGACAGGCATCAAATGCATATTGAAAAAGGTAAAAAGTCAAAATGTTTCAGGTCAGCAGACACGCGAACAATTAAAATATGGTTTTACTGCACAGTGGTGCACCTTGCGTGACGCAGGTTGCCGAGCCTCCAGGCGAGGAGGTGTGTCCCCTTCCGCGTCCACCAGCTGTTGCGTCCACGGTCACTGGAGACAGTACCTACCAGGCAAACCAGTCGGCAAAAACTGACCCCTTCACAACCGGTTTGGCAGATCGACTGGTTCGGCACACAGAAAGGGTAACTGGTATGTTAAAAACCCGCAATAATCTTTTCAACTTTATATATTTCACCTTTGTACAGCTGCCCCACCCGAAGTTCGTAAGAGAGATTGTAATATGACAAGTAACATTTATTTGAAATATGACAAGTAACATCTTCATAAAAAAATGTTTTTCCAAAGTGGTTAGAAAGACTTGTTTTAAAACACTGCGCGGCCAGATTTCATTTAATTATTAGTGAGTTGAAATAAGGTTTTAAATTAAAATTTTACATAGTGTGGTGAGAGATGTGAGGTAAACACTGGTATAGAATTATATCTATGTCTTTTTCCATTGCTCATACCTCAGCAAAACTTAGCACATGATTTGTTTGAGTAAAATTTATAATAACTTTGATAAACAAGTAAAGGGTTACTAAAATTGTAGCTCATATCTCGATAAAAATAAATTTATTGGTCGATACTAATATACACACAATTGCAGTAGTAATTGAAAGACACTTGAACATCGGACCCTGACGCGGGTATTCTACTACGTAAAACTCTTAAACGGCCTGTTATGATCATACATGTAAACTGAGTAATATTTTGAGCAGCGAAATACATCAACGGGAACTATCGGTCCTCAATGGTCGATTTCAAAAGATCCATGACCGAAAATTATTGGGACAGTTGATCAGTTTCATTCCTTCTTAATCACTCAACATCTTACTAACATACCTTTGTGCAATTATCCATGATTCTCTGTCGTAAGCTATTATGGAGATTACCACCTCTATTTATTTTTTAAGGTTTCATAACAGCTATCCCTAAAGGCAGCAAATAGTATCAACGCTCACGTGACGCTCCAGATTTTCGTGCACTTAACAGTTTTCTCACTATACATGGATAATCTTTGACAAATTTAGTTACTTTTCATTCGCGTAGCTATTCTTTCTTCGTGGTTATTCCATTGCATCTAAGCGACCTCCTATGTTCTTTCGATGCCTGTATATTTTTCATTAGTTTTAAGAGTTGGTTTATACTCATCTGTTACTACCCTTTCCCAACCCAGAAACGAAGATATTCTTAGATTATTTTCTAGGATAAAAGTGAAATACAAAATTGAATTGCGATATATGTGAAACCGAGACAAATTATGTTAAATGATATCGGACCTTAGTTTCGATTATAGCATTAACCAAACAACAGACGAAGAAATAGAAAGGCTAAATCTAGCATTGAAATACAATCCTTTCACAACAAAACTTCTCAACAACCCGTTTTCGTTTTTAAGTGGGTATTTTTGCAGCATTACCTTTGAGCAAAGATTAGGAAGAAATGGGCCAAGAGCTCATTCTACTGAAGTGATGAAAACATGGAACACGGAAATGAGGATGACCACATCACAAATCAACCCCGGATCTTTTCTAATGCCGGGCCTGAATATTTTCGCTCACCCGACAAAGTCCGTCATATCAAGCTGTATGTAAGAAAAGCACAAATCTGTTTTTTAATACTTTATTTATCGCGTTCATGAAAATGTATTATAGAACTAAATTGTGTCAAAAATGGTGTAAACATTTTCTGGATCCCTCAGTGTGAAGATCAGTTGAAGCCAAGTACTGATATATTTTAAGAAGACTTTTAAAAAATTTGTGTTATGTGTCCTACCGAAAAGGGGAATCAACGCTTAAGGGAGTATGGTATTGCATGTGGAAAAATCTAAGTTTTTTGCAAATGTTTTATTCTGCTTCAATATTGTGCAGTTCTTATTATATTAATCAATTGCAAAGCTGACTAAAAACGGCAATCTTGATGGCTGAAACTCAAATCCCCATTCGTTTAATCTCTCCGTGCTCAGTAAGACATAACTTTAACATGATGAAATAAACTTTCAGATTATACGGAAGAAAAATTTAGAGAAATTCATATAATTCACTATTAGAATGTAATAAATACGCTACATAAAGCTATAACAAACAAAACCTCTTCAAAGATAACAATCACTCCCATTAAAAAAACGTACAAAAACTAATTTTACCCTACACAAATCAGATTTGTTGCTGAATGAATAAAATTATAGCTGTCAATATCCATTCTATTTATGCATTTTTAAATAAAAGGTTAAAATTCTTTAATCATTTGTATAATACGCACACACTCTGTCTACTCTACTGATGTCAGTTTACACTATGCATCTGCGTGGACAAAGAAGAAGTAACACAACAGTTTCTTGACCAGGTGATTTGTATTCTAATATCTTTAGAAGACAGAAATCAGTGCCATCTTTAAAGATAACTTGCTCTCTAGAATAAATATAATCCTTTGAAAGAGTATTTCTTGGGTAAACCATTACGGACATAAACTAGCTCCCATTTGAATTTCCGGTTGAAAACTGTTCAGGCAGAAACCACCAGGAAAAAAAGTGTCAAACACGTTTTACGACTTGGAGCGTGGAATGCTGAAAGTCCGGCAGACGGATTGGAGAATATAAACAGAGACAGATTGACCGACGTCTCTTAGATGCTGTGGGACTATTTGACACTAAATAAAGAAAGCGTGAGCTTTTACATCGAGCGAAACACACAAGTAGATAAGGACTCATAGGTGTGGGATTAATAACCAATAAAAATATTGAAAAATTCACTAGCTACTACGAGGAGTGCAGTCACCCTTGTGAGCGAAAATCGTCCGGCAAGACATTTGGAGCGTTCTGAAGTCATCCCTTTTAAACAACGTTATTTCGACCGGCAATCGCGCAGCCATCATCGGGTCCGTGCAGTTTGTGTAGTGGCATTATTTCAGATGAAAGAAATAAACCCTACACCAACAACATTAGTACGAAAATATTAAAGATAGAAGTTAATGACGGAAAAGAAAAATATGTGGTAAAATTGTAAAGATGGTGTACAACGTGAAAAGTGAGGAATCTAACAGTCAACCAAAGTGTAAGAAACATTATTTAACTTTTACATTGACGACGCCAATGGAAGATTATTACAAAAATATAACAAGAGCAGTTCACGAACTACACTTAGAATCGAAATGTTACACTCTACAAATATCAGTAGACAAAAACAGGTGATAAGCCTATACATAAAAACATTTGACAAGAGTAAAGATTTTGATAGCAGACTCCCCTGCAAGGCAGGTTGCAGAGTTTAAATATATTGGGAGCATTTTGAATCTAGATAATGTTAATGATTCAGATTAAAAAATTAAAGAAATTCAATGCATTTCTGACACAAGTAAAAGAACATTGCAATCGAACGCAAGTGTTGAATCAATTTTACAAAATTATACAAATAGTCATATTACTTTATGTAGCTGAATGTTTTAGCCTGACAAAACGACAAAAACAAAGAATTTAAATGGCGGAAATTAAAACTTCTAAACAGTGGTATAGTATCTATAATGGTTGGGGCCCGTGGCAAATTCATCGAATGGAGCCCTCCTTCAGACCGGATGATGTCCTTTTTTTTATTTTTTTTTTTAAAAAAAAATCTCTGCTAGTGCCCCGGGTGGCGAAAGGCGAGACAACCCTCTGGCCAGTCGTGGGGGACCCCCTCCGCCTGGGAACCCGTGGCATATTGCCCGTCCTGCCACCCTATTGTTACGCTACTGCTTCCTAGGTCAGTTTTAGGATCCAAAAGAACAGACAGGAGCGCAAAAATGACATCAGATGATGATTGGAAGCAAGGGCTCTATTGGATGAATTACTTGACTATCAAGTTAGATTTAAAGAATGAATAGTAACAAAATTCCAACGATATTACACCAGTATAAAGCCACTGGTAAACGGGGACGCCTAAGGAACGGTGGAATAACTAATTCTCATTTTTTAAACCTGGAACATGGATCAGTATTCGAAGGCTAATCCTTAAATGACTACGAAGAGTGAGGAAAGTGCAATATTGCGGAGGTAAAAGAGTCACCATTCGGATTTCAGGATGTGGACTGCTCGAACAAGAGTCATCAGAAAGAAAACAAGAAAATATAGAAAACCATACTAAGAAATTTTAGGGGTCTTTTCCTGACGTATATATTTTTCCGGTATAAGTTACCGTGGAGACGTAAGCGAACCACTGTTGGAAACATGCAAGATATAACAACTTTCTGGTTTCGATGTGAAATATAATCTCACTAATGAAAAAGATGAAGAAAGGAGTTTTTTTTTTCAGATGAGTTCTCTCCTTGAGTAACTTCGTGGCTTTTTAGACACTCACAGGAATTTCGCGCTATCATTGATAGCCTTCTTCTTAAATTATAGTTGATCCTTGTTTTATTTTTTATGAACAATTTAAACAACTCGATTTTGTATGGATGGACCTTTTAAAATAATTATAGTGTCATTCGTACTGAGCAAGTACTTTTCACTTCCTTGTAATATGAGCTGGATACCATCAATGTATTATATGAGAAAAAATTGAACCCTTAGTGGCATCATGTCCAACTATTCTCAATCCTGAGCGTATGATACAGACTCTATTTACATCTTATGGGCATACAAGTTGCTTTATACAGGGTCAGGCAAAAAAACCTCCCGCATTTGACGTCGCCGGCGTGCTGGTTGTAGCAAAGATACTAGTGTGGACAGTGTTTTGTTTGAAAGCGGTGTACGTGCCATTTTCAGTGTACGCCATGGCATGGCTTGGTGAGCATCGTGCGTTTGTTGTGGAGGAATTTATTCGCAACGGTGGTTCTCTGATCAGTACTCAGCGAGCGTTTCGGAGACGATTCGAACTTGGCTGACACGATCGTGTCCCGGATAAAAACTATTCAACTGTGGGTGTTAAACTTCAGAAAGACAGGTTCAGCACTGAAAAGAAAACCTACAGGCCGTCCGCGTGGCGCGTGTGTGTGTGTGTCTGTGCAACAATCACCAATCCGTTCAGCACTTAAACATGCAGCTGCCCTGGGATTATCTGATAGGAGTGTAAGAAGAATTCTTCATATAGAACTTCATATGCACCCCTTAAAAATGATGGTTACCCAGGAATTAAGTGAAAGAGATTCTGAAACTCGCAGAGCTGCATGTGAAGAAATTCTTCAAAACATTCCACCTTGCGCTTTGTTTATTTCTTCGGATGAGGCCCATTTCCACTTATCAGGAACTGTAAACAAACAAAATTTCCGCTACTGGGCTGCAGAAAACCCCCTTGAAATTCATCAGCGACAACTACACAGCACTCATGTGACAGTTTGGTGCGCTGTTGTTGAATGTTTTGTGTGGGGATCGTATTTTTTCGAAGAAGGTGGCCACATGGTAACGGTTAATTCCAACCATTATTGTCACATGCTAGAGACCTTCCTACAACCTAGGCTAAACCAGTTTATTACAGATCATGAAAATCAAGAAGTGTGGTTCCAGCGAGACGACGACGCGCCCTTAAACCTCAACTCTCCAGCGAGACGGAGCAACATCCCACACCTCTCGGCGTTCTATGGAAATGTTACGCGAGTTGGTTACTGGGCATCTTATCTCTTTGCGAGAAGACATCGCGTGGCCCTCAAGGTCGCCTGATTTATCGCCTTGTGATTTTTTCTTTGGGGACACTTAAAGGCTCTAGTGTACAAACATTGTCCCACAACACTGCAAGCACTTAAAGAGGCTATTTCCCAAGAAGTGGCAGCCATTCCAAGAGAAATGACACGAAGGTTTATGGAGAACTTTCGGGATAGACTTCGTTAATGTGTAAACAATGGAGGTCGTCATTTAGCAGATATAATTTTTAAAACCAAATAATTAAAAATGGCAAAGTAAATATTTTTCATAAATAAAAGTAATTATTCTCTATCATATTTAGTTTTTCTGTGACAACCTATTAAAATGAGGGAGGTTTTATTGCCGGGCCCTGTATATGTTCTAAACTCAATTTTAACTAAGGTACGGGGATATGGTGTTCTAATTTGTATAAGACGGTATCATGCTTACATAAAGCCTTAGCAATATCGTAGAAGATTTCTAAGAGTTTTCCTTTCCTATTCATTGAAATACCTAAGCTCAGATAACGCACTGGGAGCAGATGAGATTGCTTCTAAATCTCTAAAACATCTAGACAGACAGAAATTGACAGATATAAAAAGCCTACGAAACAAGAGATACAGTTACAGATGTTCATAAAATTTTCATCTTAACACTCCTGAAGAAAACTCATGCTGATAATTGTAAAAAAAATACATCAGTTTGATACCACACACTTTGTAATTATTCTCTGGTTAAAGGTACACAAAAATAAAATAGAAAGTGAAACAGTAAAATTCAGAGGTAAAATAAGGAAACTAAAGAATTATGTAGCAACCAGTGAAAAGCAAGGTGACAGTAATAACAACAAAAAATCGTGAGACATATATTAAAAAGCGGATGAGAAAAGGTTACAGCCAACGATCACCAACATTCTACTGGATATAGGGTGAATTACGGGACCACGTTAACAAGTTTGGAACAAATGAAAACTGAAAGGTCTCTGTTGAAAGTTGTTGAAGAATATTGAAACTTACTTGGAACGATAAGATACGAAATAAACACTTTCTTACAAAACTGAATGTAATATATATTTCAGGAAGAATCTCACAAAAGAAGAGTGTGTTAGATTTTATAACGTATCGGACTGGTCTATCCATTAATAGTGGGCATAGCTGAAAAGAAGAATTATTGAGGAAAACAAAAGTTACAAAACAGGGCGTAGAATGTATTGAACACACGGAAATGAAGGTATTACTGCAGATTAAGAAGAGGTGTGCTGTTACATTAAACTGGTCTAGAGATTGACGAGAAAGCAAAGCAACGTGATAGATCTCCTGTTATTGCTTACCGCTGACGACATATTGACATTATAATTTTTATCTGATACGAAACAAAAATTTGTGAACAATAATAACGAAAACGTTACACCATAGTTAATTAATTTTTAACTTTTGTAAGTGTCCTCCTGCTTTTACTAACTGTACATTCACGAGGATATTGATCTCCATGTGTCAGGTGAACGTTACATATCATTCACAAAAGACCAGGCTATAACTTCTGAATTTTACAACGAGAACTGAAACGGTTATAAGGGTTTCCATGATTTGCACTCATCCTTAAATAAACAAATCTGTTCCTTATCGTCCTAAAAGGAAATGTTTGATCGTTTAGGAGCATTAGTTAACAAAAATAGTATAAATAAAAATTGTACGCAATTGCCGTTTGAGGGCCTTACACAAAATTACAATAGAAAGTAGAGTTGGAGCGACGTTCGAGTGGTACGGATTTGCGTGCCACGACTCCGTTCTGTTGGCGTGCTGTGGATTCCGTCGCAGCTGTTCCTGGGAAATCAAACACACGGCTGCAGTCCATCGACTACGTCGTAGCTCTGAACAAAAGGGAACTACACGCAGTCCAGAAATGATCCTGTTTGTATACCAGCACAACCGTGTTCAGTCAACTATTTCTAGGTGATTCTTCTAAATTTCAACGAACATTGGATAAAAAACCTTTGAAACGTTAGAATGGCCTTTCCCTTTGTTTGATGAAGTTAACAGCAGACTTCGTGTTCTGAGGATATATGCGACTGTCCCGACATAGTGCTACTTTCTCAGTAGTCTGTCACACTAAAGAACACCTGAGATATGCAATGAATCTGTTGCAGCCTGGCAATGTTGGTCGATTAGCAGAAGAGTTTCTAGGCTAATGGTAAGAGGACCTTAGAGAATAAGATAAATATGTATGAAAATTGAATTACAGTAAAATGACGTGAAAATCAATTTATTTGCTTTATAATGCATAGCCACTTTTCTCAGCAAACTATCATTGTATCATATACAAATATATCCCCAAAATTCACTCAAATAAATGTGGATTGTAAGGATTGAAAAATGAGTAATGAGCACTGCCCAGGCCTCCGCTTCTCGATGTCAGCGGTTCGGATCCTTCCTTCGGCATTGATGAGTGCAATTATGCGTTGTGTTGTCTTTGGGTCGGTCCTACAATGCTATGGGATAACTATGTGTGAGAAATGATTAACACATTTTTTTTATTTTAAAAACAAATACAAGTGCACACCCAGCTCCAACACACCTAATGGTATTACATAACGTCAATCTAACCTACCAAGAATGATTTACAGAAAAGCATGGAGTACGTTTCTTTCATCCTGATCGTGCAAACTTTAAATACTGTCTTCATTACAGCCATTATCTCATCAGACAAAATTATATTTTTTTCAAATATCGTTGAAATATACAGTATAAGGCACTTTTGTCAATTGCTCTGTAACAAATGCAATAACCACAGCCCAATACACCCACATGAAAACACATTATCGTCCTTTTATTTTATTTTATTTTTGGTTATGGTTTTACGCCTCGTCGACGTCTAGGTCATTAGAAACGTGAAAGGACCGAGGACAATGAACGGGAAGAAATCGGGCCGTGACCATTTTGAAGGAACCACCTGGGCATTCAGCTGGATTGATTTCGGGAAACCATGAAAAATATAATCTGAATGGGCAGACGGAGATTCGAATTGTCGTTTACATTCATTCAAAGAGCCCAGGTAACGAAAGTCAGAAACACGAACACCACAGACAAATAAAGAAATATTTCCACTTGTTTTTTACAGTATTTAAAATTTTATTAAACTATGTTTTCCAAGAAGAAAGGTATTGCAGCGTCGCATTTTTTTAAACGACATTTTTATCTTCCGGTACGTATTTTCAGAAAACATTTCATAAGCGTGCCAGGTTTGATCTTTCTTATTGCCTTTGATTGATCTGTTTCCATCCTTCACACGCACCAGATCGTTAAACAGAATGGAATTACTCAGTCAGCATTTCACGATTGTGTCTGTTGGTATAATAATTATTCTGAGTCTTGAATAGTAGTGGCTTACGATGTTATTCACTACCTTACCTTGCTATATCACAAGGTCAAGAGCTTTTCAGCTGTGAAAGTAGTAACAGTGAAAGTAAGCGTGTAACTGATCCGTATCAGGTACCGAGAGCTCGAAGTGGAAGGAACGATAACCACGTATAGACCTATGGCGTCATAATTAAGGGCAACATTAAACTAAGAAACGTGAGCTCCACCAGTTTTCTTTTTAACCGCAGATAACTTACTCTATTGCGAAATACGTGTTAATTATGTTAAAATGGAAGACTGTCAAAAGATTTAGAAATAATTACGAGCAACATGGCTAAGACGCAGTTGGTAGGATACTTATGCTTACCTACCTCTCCTAGGGATAGAGGGATCTATTTAAATAAAAGTGACGAGACCTAATGTAACCATTGCATTACTCTCCCTGCAAAAGCATACTAACACTGATTTTCATCCATTCTAAATGTGTTTATTTTTCAAGGCCAGTAAAATTTGATAGATCAATCGTAACTATACAATAAAGTCAAGTAATCAGGTGAATCCTTTAAACAAATAATTATCAAATGGTCCACATATATTTCCATTCATATGTTATCAGAAGAAATTATAATACGCAATTATGAGCAATTGATGTTCTTAACTATTGCCTGCTGCTGTTAATTTACCGACAATTTTCAACTATCGGCCTGTCGTAGACAGTAATGAGGAATTATCTTACAGGAATGTGAAATTCAGTGTAAATATCTGAATTTATTACTACCGGAATCATACTCAATACCACCAAAAATTCTGCTAGCGCATTTAAAGTTTGGTCACTACGGTTATAAATCTGTAAGCGCTCGTTTCCTTGGGTTTTATTGTTAAAGTATCGCCCAAAAACTCCTAACTAATTTGAATGGAGTTTCCACAGTTCGAAGGCTTAGGCAATTATGGCATGCCTATTGATTTATAGTCTCTACACCTAACACTACATCAAATATAATATTATTTTTAACTTGAACAAATACTCACGAATGATCACACTGCACAAGATATAAACACTAAACTCTGTGGATTGAGTTAATAAAGTTGTTGGTTACGTAACTCTGGTTAGTTGTTTCTTCGGTTTTCTAAAATATACACTGACAAAAAAAAGTGAAGCGCCCAGAAGGGGAAGAGGAAACGAAATGACACTTTACAAGTTTGTACAGTATGTGATATTATTTCAATGATTACAAAATCTAATCAAACTTGCAAGGGACTTGACAGTATCAGTATAACGTTCACCCCCTCTGGCCTAGATCCATACATTGATTTGGTTGGGAAGCGTGTCGTAAAGCCGTTGTATTCTCTCCTGAGGCAATCTGGCCTTGAAGTGTTGTAACTGGTCCTTAATATCCTGGATACTAACACTGGGACGGAGTCGACGTTCAAGATTGTCACGCCCATCTTCTATTGGAGACAGTTCTGGCGATCTTGCTGACCACGCGAGTACCTCAACATTACGTAAACAGACTCGGACTGCGCTCCTCACGCCAGTCAGCATATGTAACCTGAAGATGATGGCACGGTACACTGTCGAAAATTCGTTGCACTGCGATCAATTGATCCGGCCGCATGCCCGAGAAATCTTCAAGCAGCAGATTCGCCGGGAAAACCTACGATTACATAAAAATAATATTTTTTTTTAAACTTTTACTTAGCAAATAAAGTTGATTTTCTATATCCTTGCAACTCACTCTGTCTTTTCAGTTAAAGTTTCATAGTTTTCTTTTTAGGATCAAGTACCCCATAGAAAGGTGGTACACGTGAAGGCAGTTTAAATTATTAAAAACTAAATTCATCTTATCTTATGTTATTATTTCTTATTATAGTCCAGGCTGCATTTCAACATAACCACAGCCCCTGTTAATATCGCCGTTCGAACATGTACCGTAATCGCATTCATCCACACGTTTAGCAAAGATGTAGGCAAATGCTAGTTAGTCCAATAATGATCCGGTATAAACTGCAGAACACTAAATCTGAAGACGTACGGATTGTCAGAAACCAGCGCGTTCACAATATTTAACCAATTAATCATATTTCAACTTTAGAAAGTTCTGGAGTTTCTAGCCCAGCAACATGTCGATTACCCACACTTTTCTATAGCTCCTTTCTCGCTCGTAGTTCTCATTGAACATGGACAAGGACACTCAATTAGCAATGCAGTGATTAACTACAGTTATTTCCTTATTTGGGAATAATGGACAATGAGAATAGAAACACTGAACTGCAGATGTATTTGATTTAGTTTCATTATTTTAAATAAGTTTGATGGTTCTTAACTCGGGTTTAAGACATTCTCTGCCATCAACATCACTACGATATTCATAGCCTGCTCTAGCTTCGCATTTGGGAGGACGCGGGTTCGAATCCCCGTTCGGCAATCCAGATTTGGTTTTCTATAGGTTTCCTAAAATCACTCCAGGCAAAAGACAGGATGGTTCCCTTCAAAAGCCCAACGCCAAATTCCTTCCCCTTTCTTGTCCTCAGTCCTCTCCCGCCTCTAATGACCCCGACGTCAACATAAACAAATATATATATATTAAAAACAAAAAATTCACGGTCTCTTGGCTCTGAAAATGTTGTCGCCGCAAAAGCATGCATAGTTAAAATTGAGATTATCAGATCGTTAATCTAAATCGAAAATATTTATTTCGTAAATCGTCGTGCTACCGTAGTTTGGACATCCGTGTCATTTTATGGCGCAAAACGAAAATCGAAGTTAAATATACGTAGGCATGATTTTGAAGTAACAACGCAGTTTTAGAAAACATGCAGGTAAAAAGGCATTGGTAAAGTTGGTTTTCAGTGATGGTTCTCCTAAGACCGTGATTCTTTAATTCTGAAATGTTGTTGGTCACAAAGGAGTCTTGCGGTACGTGTAGCTTTGTTTTTCGTTGGGTGACATTCTAATCGAGGATGACGCCTACTGACAGCGAGAAACAGAATAACAAAGGTCGTACTAACAATTCGAAGATACTCCCGCAATTCTTTGTGCGAAATTTTGCCGATAAATGTTTTATTTTCTTTTTTTTTATTTTTAAAAAAGGTCAGGGCTTTTCGTCGGAAGCGACGTAATTAAATTCGAGATAGGACAGTTGAAAAGGAAAAGAAAAATTTGTGTATTGGGCCTTGTTTTTCTTTTTTTCTTTCTTTTCTTCCTTCATTTTTAAACACACAAGTGCACATTATGAAACACCGAAACATTGCACAAGAAAGCGTCGTTCTAGTTACCCAACAGTTATTTCCTTCCAGTGCGGGTACAACACGACACTTAATATGGGACAGGATACTGTTCTTCGCTCGTTTTCTCGTCATTACCCAACTGTTAAGACCGAGTCAAGAAGCGGAGAGAAGCAGGTTATTTGTCCACCTACCGTCTCACCGTAGGGTTTGAGCACAATTCAGAAACATAAAAAGCACTGACATGTATTTATGTTACTTATTTAGTGGTTCGCTTCGGATATACCATGTGAACGTAATATTATTAGCTTCAGCATTTGCACAAAATCGATAAACTACGTATTTCACACTTACCGGCTTAAAAGATGAGGTAGTCAAAAAACAAAGACTCAAGTCTGCCATGAAATTCGGCCAAATGTGTTGTTTACCTGCTAATTTATACTGATACATTGTGATTTACAGTAGTCCTTAAGATAAGAAACGTTATTAGAATTGTGAAAGCCATTGCCTCGTCCATTCTGATGTATAATTGTGTTTTGTCAAGTATCATTAGATAAACAAGTTCTTTCGGCTGGATGTTCAGCTCTATTGGGTGAAAGTACAGATTTGTTAGAACAGGGCTTGTGATTAACTGTATGTCCAAAGCTGAGATTTGGTGGGAAACATTTTATTGTCTTCAGCGAAAGGTGTTCTGGTTCTGTTGCCAATTGCTGATGTGTATGAATGGTGTATTATTACGCGCCGAACCCTTTGTCTTCATTATGTAAGTTACGCAACATACTTAATGGGTTTCAGGTTAAAATATGGATTCGTTCGTACTATGGAGTATTACCGTGTTATGAGTTCACCGAGTTTTAACCATACACACGCAAGACGATTAGTAAAATGAAATGTCGAATGGTAATTCATTGGCATTCAAAACACAGTTTCCTTTCTAATTTTTTAAGAAAAAGAAGAAAGCAAACTGCTTTTAATAAAAACATGCATCAGGCATCAAATTGCGACGCCTACCCAAACAGAAGTGTGTAGGTAGTTCACATAAATCGAATATGTATTTTAATGAATGGTACGGTATAAACGCCGTTTGAGACAGTGTTTATCGAATGAAAATAGTACATGATCTAGATTACGAGAAGCCGCGCTAAGAACGGAAAAAGGGTGATGGGCCGACTGTGGGCCTTTTGTGCAAAAACTGACGCCGAAGCAATTTAGCTGCTGAGCCAGGAGATATAATGACCAAACGTCCGACTGCTGTCTTCGAAAACATTTTAACACAAAAAATTAAGATAAATGAGTTTACAAGACATAAAATAAAACCAGAATGCTGCCTGAAGACAAACTATTGTTGTTTACACTTAACCTACGAATCGGACAACGATTTCTGGAATTTGTCTCAAGCGTTTATTAATCGTACAATGTTATGTCATTTAATCGATTTAACTGACACGTCAAGGAAATAATTTTAAATGTATTTTTTAAGTAGGTTTTTATCGAGCTCGGAAAGTGAACGTGGTAGCGTACGGATCTGGCCTTTGGGAGGTACGCGGGTTCAAATCCCCGTTCGGCAATAACAGATTTCGGTTTTTCATGGTTTTCTTAAATCAATCCAGGACGAATGTCCGAAATGGTTCATTCAAAAGGCCATTACTGAATTCCTTCCAGGACCTTCCCCCTATCCCTGTCCTTTCTCAGCTCTAATGACGTCTACGAGCCGCAATGACCGAAATCAGTAGGCTTCTCAGTTACTGATAATTAAAAAAAATCATAGTTTCCACCCGCACCTATAAATCTTTGTAGAAAATGTACAGCATTACATTTCTTACACGCTGTGAAAGTCGACATCTGAATAAATTAGGAAATATGCAAACACAGCCCTTCGAAGAATTCACGATTGAGACGTTTCAAGTTAGTGTAACCTTTAAGCGACATATGGATTATTTGTGAAACATACTGTTTAGTTAAAAGCCTTCGGAGGCAGGATTTGACTGACTGCGATGGTTGTGTATAAATGAAAGTACAGCTGCGGAGGGAGATTGAAAGGAAGATGAAAGCAATAAAGAAAATGGCATATTCAATTAAAAAAATTAATGTTTTAAGATAGTATTTTATGAAGTCGAAATAAGGAAGGACAGGGAAAGTAAAACGGTCAGTCATCACACACAAAGGCAGGAGAGACACGGCGAACACACTAACACGAATACGTTTTTCAACATTTCGATATAAACTGGAATCACGATTAGAGGAGGACACATAACAAGAAGGTCGGTTGTGTATATACCGAAGTTCACCATACGCAGCATGTTTCTTCCGACGTGCCCAACATTTCTTCACTTGCTTTTTTTTAAAATTTAATTTAATTGCAATGGAGCACAGGCTCCGGTGGCAATTTCCCTACACACCCATCTTCCCCCTATCCTGCACCTACCTACATTTGCCCACTACAAATTTTATCTTTAAATTCTTTCAAAGTTTTCGGTAAATTATTCATCATTTCTCTTGGTAACTCATTCTCATCCCTGACACCCTTACCTAAATAAGAGAATCTTCCCACACCCTTGTGCCTGAAATCGAGTGCCAGCTTGTGCTCATGGTCATCTTTTCCCTTCCATGCACTACTTTTCATACCTATTGCAATATCTTTCCATGCCTCATCGCCAGTATATGCCCTGTACACTCCCATGACCCTCCTCATCATCCTCCTGTCTTGCAATGAATCCCATTCCAGCTCCTTTATCATATCCGTCACTGATTGCATTCTGCGATAATTTCCAGAAACAAATCTAGCAGCCCTTTTTTGCACCCTCTACAACTCCTGTATTTGATACGTAAAATGAGGGTCCCATACTACACTACCATATTCGAGCAATGGTCTCACCAAAGTTTTGTAACCCAATTCCTTGACTTCTCTCGTACATCCCCTCATCACTCTCTCCAACAAGTGCAGAACTTTGAAATCTTTTCCTACCACCTGTCCTATGTGTCCTGCCCAGTTAAGTTTGTTATCAAAAGTAATTCCAAGATATTTACATTTCAAGTCTTCAGCAAGCAATTCTTTCCCCACCTTATACTCATAATTAACATTTTGTTTTTTATTTGTGTATCTAATAAGCTGACTCTTCTTTGCATTTATCTTCATTCCATGTTTACCAACCCAATTAGATATCCTGTCCAGATCACCCTGTAACTGTTTACAATCCTCTATCGTTTTGATTCTTTTATACAGCATTATGTCATCTGCAAACAATCTAATTTCAGATAGTAATCAATCAACACAATTATTCATTAGAATAATGAATATCAATGGTCCCAATACTCTACCCTGTGGCACACCCATTTTTACTTCTACTTCTTTTGATACTACATTTCCTACCCTAACTTTCTGTTTTCTACCTTTTAAAAATTCTTCTACCCAGCAAATGACTTTCTTATCCACTCCAATGGTTTTTACCTTATTTACTACCATTTTATGGCTTACTCCGTCAAACGCCTTAAACAGATCTAGTGCTACACTATCAATTTGGCCTCCCTTGTCCATTTCATCTGAAATATCTTGCATATATCCCACCAACTGAGATTCGCATGAATATCCTTTAATTGTCTCTTTCTAAAGCTTTTCCATTGTAATTCAGTTATAAGATTAAAATTTTTTTTACCAAATCTCTTCATTTGAAGGGATGCAGTTCGCTCACTTTCATTATTTCTGGTTTATGTTTCAACTTATGCTCTTGAATTTCACGACCTTCAGATTATTGTCGGGCTCGCTGTGTTCTTTCATGCATGCATTATTTATACAAACTGTTATTCCTGAACAACCTAAGCGTAATCTAGTTAATATATCTCCTTATTTGTATCCGTGATGCCAGCGCAGTAAAGGAATAATTTAGTAACCTATACCAAAGATTCGGAATGTATTCTTCCTGAATGATTCTTAAATAGTGCGTTTGGTGTACCCATAAATTTCTTTCAGCAGATTCAAACAGCGTTTCTCCTTCCAGATAAAATTGCCTACAATATTTCCTTTCATTTCCCTTTCGATTATATATACATTTTTTTTTATACCTTTTATAATCTGGATCAGATCTTTAATTTAACAGTATGTTTTCACTTAACTTTATCCTCTACAGCAATTTTCTGGTATATTGTAATGATTTGCTTTCATTACACATTTCTGGAGATGATATTGGACATTTAAATGAAATGATTATTCATAATTATTCAATTGAAGGTGCATATCAGATTGGACTCAGAAAATTGTAGGTGATGCATTTATTAGTGTGTGAAGACAAATTACACGGTCACTGATCCTTGGCCCTACCATGCAGACAATGGAGCAGGCAGTCAACAGTTACTATAATCCCTGGAGGCATCCTTGCTCGGAATACTTTCAGTGAATGTAATCGTAGGCTTCCGCGGTCAGAGTCAGTTGATTCTTGGCTGTCCGTATGGAAGAAGACCCCAGAATGAGGGTCGAAACGTTGGCTACAATGAACATGATGCGACGCTATCCGGACAACCAAGAATCCGCTTTCAGGAAATGTTTGTCACTATTATTTCTGAAGGAAACGATTTCATGCTTCTAGATAAATCAGCGTTTATTACAGGGAGTAGATTCGAAGCGAAATGTTCACGTCAAGACAATTCGGAATACATCATATGTTGGAGATTCCGGACAACTACGAGAAAATCTGTGAAATTTGCAAAGAGGGAGATGGATTAACAGAAGAGTTTATGTGGAGGAGACTCTGGCCTGTAAAAGAGCGTATGTGCAGGGAATGTGAAAAACTGTGTGTTTGATGTAGCGGACAGGGACATCGAGTAATGGTGAATGTTTTAAAATTAACGTAAATTTTGTTTTATGGCAATGGCGCGGACCAAGTCTTTCTTCCGAAAGAAAATGAGCTATTTGGGAGGAGGGGGGGGGGGGGGTTAGATGGATGAACGTCGTCGACAGGTGATTGTGTGATATTATTTTATATAGTGTGCTTCTTGATATCCTGGCTTTGTTAGAAGAGCAGATTTTTATTCCTCCGCCAAGTCTAGTGGCTTATTGATTTCCGTTGAATGAAGTCTGAAGCAGTCTTAAAGTGTAGACTTGTGCCCGTCACCGAGATCAGATTCAAAAGTTAGCTCTGAGGGCAGAGCTTACATAAAGCCTGTGAGACCGCCCGGTTTCACTTATCGCCAATGGTTACCACTTTGCTTTCACTGTGATGTGTGCTGCTACGGGATGGTAATATACCTTAGTTGAACGGTTCACTGAAATCAAGTACTCCCAGCCTGAATTGTTCCTGTTGGTTAACATCAACCGTGTTCCGATTTTACACAACTTCATTGTGTCGTGATGCTCTCCCTGGTATTTCAGTGATCAAATTCATGTCTTCTTATCGGTTATCACACAAGATATTCGTATTTCTAAGGTTATTAATTTTCTATCTCTCATTCATTGTGATATTTATTTTCAATAACTGAATTTTTTACTAAAGTTAACATAGTTCGTTTCAATCAATGGTTGCAATGGAATGTTATACCACTTTACTATTCCTTGTAATCAATGTATGCATAGTGAAGTGTAAATATGTTATTATGTGATCAATGGAAATCCGTTCTTAAACTATTTCCCTTATAACATTTTTGGCAAAATTTTATTGATATGTAGCAAATTACGTCACAACTCTGTTCA
The DNA here is from genome assembly GCA_031002005.1 of Vandiemenella viatica. Taxonomy (NCBI): domain Eukaryota; kingdom Metazoa; phylum Arthropoda; class Insecta; order Orthoptera; family Morabidae; genus Vandiemenella; species Vandiemenella viatica. Next base: position 50,878,961 of record JARYHS010013631.1, read on the forward strand.
TAATTCATAATGTTTCATAGTTCCTAGTAAATGTTAATTTGATAAATATTTGACTTTTAAGAAAAGTTCTCGATTAGAGGTTTAAAGGCAGTCTGCAGTTACGAAATCATAAAATTCAAGAGAATTTCACAATCGTAACTTTCTACAAATATATCTAAATTTCGTATCAGGTTCTTCTTATTTATTTATCAACATAGCACAGGTTAATTAATAGAGCAATACACAGCCAAGCTAAAAAGCTTCATCTATTCGTTGTTGTGAGACATGTATTAATTTATTTTCTTGGGAAATTTAAAACATCTGAACAAGGCTTTCAGAGCCTAGAAACGTATGGGATCAGGGGCGTAGCTACTATGGGTTATGGGGCTTTTTTTTTTTTTTTTTTTTTTTTTTTTTTAGCTCTACCGTCGTCTAAGACTCTAAAGCGGCCCCTGAGACACAGGGAGCCCCCTCACCCCTCACTGCTCAAGGAGACGCCAACCACTGCTCAGGGGGCCCCCAAGCACAACTCAGGGGCCCCTCAGCTCAGGGGGCCCCTGCCAGCAACACAAAGCAAAAAAAAAGGTCGCCCATCTGGCCTGAGGGCCCAAAATAATTTTTTTGCACCTGGGCCCTTGTTGACGCAGCTGCGCCACTGTATGGGATGCGGTCAAGCAGTTGTGAATCTTGACAATTACTACGCAGTAGGCTATATATATTCATTAGGAATACTGTCTATTGAGGCCATGACCTTTTCCATATAAGAAATGAATTGCTAAAATTTGATTACAAATCTACGAATAAACCAATTCCATTAAGACTGTAAGTCAAAAACTTTGGTATACAATTGATTTTGATAAGCTCTCGGTAAATACCAAATGTTTAGTTGCATACTGTATAAGATTCAAGAAAAAAATTAAGAATTTTTTTTTTACTTGAGAATTTCTTTTACTTCATTGATAAGTTTACTAGTAAAACAATGTTTCTCTATAATTCGCGTTATTAAAGTAGTAGAAATTGTTAACTGCTCTTTTATTCTATTCACATATTAACATTTAATATTTTGAAAGATTCCACACCCTGTAAAGAAAATTTTAATGGAATTTATAAAATAATATTAATACAGAAATAGTTTCGATACACGACTGCGATATCGCTTTTGGTTGACAGTTTCATGGAGTGATTTCTCTTCACTTCATATTTGTGTACATTAACATCTTTGAGAAGTCTGCTATGAAGGGACAGGGAAAATGAAGCAATGTGCCATCAGGTTGAAAGAAAAACATTGTGTGAGAATGTGTTGTGAAAATTGAGTTTTGATTATAGTCGAAGAGAACAGAAGCTAAAAAATGTTAAGAAATAATTCAGAGCCTTATTGCTTCAAGCCGTTTACTATGTTGAAATGCAGCAGTGAAGACGAAACACATGTTCCTAAACCGAGAAGTGGTCATAGAATTGTATGTGATGAAGAATGTGTATATTCGTTTGGTGGTTATAACCCGGAAATTTATATGGTCCTCCAGGGACAAATATCTTATTTAAGGAAATTTGGATATATAGAATTGCAACCCGAACTTGGTCTGTTGTCTCCCCACAGAATATGCCGAACGAATTGGCATCCAACGCAGTTATCCTGAAAGGAAGTACGATGATGATTTTTGGAGGAACTGGCTACCCGTTTGGTTTGAATTCAGGTAGCAGTCTTTACGTGTGCAATATAAGGGACAATTTCAATATAACTTTAATACCCGCTGAAGGCAAAGTCCCTCTTAAACAATATGGACAAGCACTCGTTTTGGATGGTCGTCATTTGTATACTGTAGGTGGTACAACAGGACATGAATTCACTTCAGATATTCATTGCCTTAATTTAAAGACTCGAGTATGGGAGGAGGTGTATATGTGTTCCCCCAGCAACAGTATGGATCCACAAGGAAGATACCGGCATGAATTGGCATTTGACGGTACAAGAATTTATGTATTCGGAGGGGGGACAGTAGATACAACATTTGGATTTAAGGTGGGTCAGTGTAAAATTTGTTTCTAAAGCTATATTTTTGTTGTTTAAAAACTGTAGTAGATGGATGCTTTTAATTGAACATATTTGCTTTTATTATATGCTGAAATTCTTATTTGCTGACAACCGTTTTTTTTTTTTATTGAGCTGTTAATTATGTATCTGTATTTCTAGCGGTGTACTCCATTGAGTTAGTATAACCTCCACATTTTATCTATTCACATATTTACTAGTTATGGATTAGCTGGAGATGGCAATTCCGCTTTAACTACAATCCTCTGCCCTGACCAGTTCTGTGATAGTCAGTTGCAAGGCACATTTTCAAGTAGTACTTAGGTTGCAATACACCCTGGTACACTTGAATGATCCAGGGTGGATTACAATCTAATCAATATTGTCATTCTTGTTAAGGTTGGACTAAAACTAATTACTGCTTGAAAATTATATTACAAGAGAATCATGGTCTACACTTAACTCAGTTACATCTTGATATAGATGGAACTATTTTCACCTAGCAATAGTTATGATGTAATGACTATGTTGTTGAGACACAACAAACTCGTGATTATAGTTGATATTAATACTTTTACGGAATGCATTTCTGGTTTAATTCTAGATGGGGATACCGCTACAATATCTTACCGCCTCGCGTAGTAAAAACACAGATCAAGTGATAAATATGACGTCATTGTGACGTATGTTACAGGCTGCATTACCGCTTCGCGTAGTAAACACACAGATCACGTGGTATATATGGCACAATTGTGGTGTATTCAGTCTGCACGTACCGACATAGTAAGGCGGTAAGATATTGTAGCGGTATCCCCATCTAGAATTAAACCGCATTTCCCACTAATTATCCAGGGATAACACTGCTGTTCACATGACGTAGTTAATTTTGCACCAATGGTTCAAGGACGACACCAACACATGCTATGGACTATTAAAGAACACTGAATAGGCTTGTGGGAAAAATATCTAACACTGAGTAACATCTTGCCAGTAATTATTTTACGTTTCGCCAGCTCCACATCACATAGAAATAACATAACACTGTTTTGGTATTTAGAAGCAATAATATAATTATTTCACAAACACATTATATATAATGCATATAAATACATTAAATGCATCAAAAACATTCTCTACATCAGGCGTCAGGCAGTTCTATCATTACCGTGGCGCCAAAATCTGATGATGAATTCTTGTAGAACTCGACGAAACAAATCTAAAATAAAGAATAAAATTTTTTGATATCTCGCTTGGTTTTCGAGATATAGCATGTTAAAAATCGGTCATAGGTATAGTTCCTTTTGCTTTTGGTGTTTTTTCTTCTGGTCCAGGCCGTATTTCAACCTAACAATAACCACTAGGAAGAAAATAAAACACCTATAGTGCATTTTCACCGTGTAGATGTGGTGGTTTTGGTGAAAAATAAATTTCTGGTCCATGCCGGATCTCACCCTAACCTCCCCACTTTTGAGTTACAATATCTCGAGAACTAAGCGAGATATCAAAAAACTTTATTCTTTATTTTCCATTTGTATCATCGAGTTACATACGAATTCATCATCAAATTTGGCTATACCGAATGTTTTCTTCTGGTCCAGGCCGTATTTCAGCCTTGTTACGTCAATTTTGAGATATGATATCTCGAGAACTAAGCGAGATATCAAAAAACTTTATTCTTTACTTTCAATTTGTCTCGTCGAGTTCTATAAGAATCAATCATCAGATTGTGGCGCCACGGTAATGATAGAATCCCCAGGCGTCAGATACCTTACAACCTGTGATGTAAAAATTGGTGTTGGTAAAATAAGAAAGTGGTAGGACATTCGTTTGAAATGTGTGTCTCATTTCTCGGGTCACAGGGCTACCTTAAGGAAAATTAAATGTTTCTTAGTTGAGTTGACACAGTGCACCATCAGGACTACACATCCACCATTTATAATCACATTGTACACACCAAACAGTATCTGCACTCTACACCAACAAATCTAAAACTAAAATTCCTTGTCTTGTGTTGTAGCAAAGTAAATGTTTTTCATTCTGGTCCAGGCTGCATTACAACGTAATAACTAGAGACCAGATTATATGCATTTGCATGTTTGCATATGCATTTACATATTAAGCCCATTTTCACTGGTTATTACATATTTTAAACCTAGTTACGATGTATATTTTCATTATATTTACAATATTTTTCGGTAGTATACCTAGCTAATAAATAAAATCTTACGTTGTAGCCCGCAAAACCTACTAGCAGCACAGCTCTTAGTCCATGACGACTCGCAGAAGAACTATGACCCATATTTGGGAATGTAAATAAACTGATTTCACCAACAACAAAAAAAGCATTTCTTAAGGCAAGTTCTCTTAATAATGTCTGTAAAAGAATTGCCGAATGTGCCTTTACCTCCGGAACAAGTGGTAACTCGAAGTTCGACGTGGGTTAAAGCTGTACTGTTTTACAATGGACATTTTGATGTCATTAAAAGTGTAGTAAATGACTTTGATAGTGGAGAGTTTGTCAGTACAAGGAAGCATTTAACAATTCTAGTATTAAAACCTTAGCTGTGATTAGCTTTTGTTTTTCCCGCATACCTGCAAGTGTTAAAAAGCTAGAAACTCAAGGTTTTACGTTGACTGAATCTATTCATTTAATGAATAAGATCCACATTGCCAGAGATATTCCTGTGTAAATTTAAAGTTTGAAAATATTTTGAACAATAACCCAAGTTTTGACAACTGATAGTTTTAGTAATGGGTTGGGTGTAGTTTTTCCAGAAACAATGACTGCTAACGCAGCACCCAATTTCAAATACTGCCCAGTGAATGTAGAATGCTCCATATCCACTTATAAAAATGTTTTGAGAGATCGAAGCAACAATCTTACTATTGAATATTTGGAACAGTACCACATTGTTTACGTTTAGGGGGGAAAAAGTTTAATATATCAAATTTATAAATATGTTATTCAACTACTTACTAAATTTTGAAATAAAAAACCTAAAATTTACTTTTTTTATATTGCATAATGTTGCATATTTATGCTGCGGGTAATATCAAGATGGGGATACCGCTGCGGCCTCGCGTAGTAAAAACGCAGATCACGTGGCATATATGACATCATTGTGACATATGGCCCAGGCTGCTTTACAACATAAACGCAAAAGATGATTGACGAAATCATTATTTTATAAATATGCGTTTCGGTCGTAATGCAGCCTGGACCAAAGTGAAACGTAATCTTAAATCACAATATTGCAGATATCCAATTTTCAGATCATATCTATAGCTGTTACTGTGGTGCTACTTGCAGACTGAATACGTTACAATGATGTCATATATACCAAGTGATCTCTGTGTTTACTACGCGAGGCCGCAGTGGTATACCCATCTTGATATTATTCCCCCTACTTACTAAATTTTGAAATAAAAAATCTAAAAATTACTATTTTTATATTGCACAATGTTGCACTTGACACTTTTTAAAGCATATTTATGTTACATATAATCCGGTCTCTAGTAATAACCATGTCAGCATATTGCCATCCTAGGGGATTCTACGATAAGTGTGGTGCTGCAATTTGATGATGGATTCTTATGTAATTCGATGAGACAAATTGAAAGTAAACAATAATTTTTTTTGACATCTCGCTTAGTTCTAAAGATATTGTCCTATATGAATATTGACATGGTTAGGTTGAAATGCAGCCTGGACCAGAAGAAATTTTTTGCCATAGACAAATTCTATGATGAATTCCGTATGTAATTCGACAAGACAAATGGAAAATAAAGAATACAATTTTTCAATATCTCACTTAGTTTGTGAGCACAAGGAACTATACCTATAACTGATTTTTAACGTGCTATATCTCGAAAACCAAGCAAGATATCAAAAAATATGATTCTTTATTTTCAAGTTCTTTTGCCGAGTTCTATAAGAATTCATCATAAGATTGTGGCATCACAGTAATGATAGAATTGCCCCATTTGAAATTCTGACGAACTTAAGTTATTAATGTAAACTAAATTCCTCATGTCATGTTCTGTATCAAAGTATGTGTTTTTTCATTGTGGTGCATCTGGTGTGCTGTCACAAAAACTTACCATTTACATTCATTGCTATAAAGTGTAGAACTATCTTTGGCATGTGCAATGTAATTGAAAATGCCAGTTATATATTGCATCATATCCTAAATTTTCTGTGAGGTACATTTCATTATGCTTTCTTGTACACATTTTCTTGAAAGGTATGTCCCCAGAACGTGTGAGACAAATTTCAAATGAATAGGACAATTCCTTCCTACTATATTTTTATTTTACCCCTGCCCAAAATCTAGTGTCAACTGGGACTAATATGATACAAATATTCAAACTTTTCATTTTAATTCCATAACCATTTCAAAGAAACTATAATAAAACATACAGAAAGATGTACTTTTAAGATGCTTAAATCATTTAAGATACTTAATAGAGTATAATTTTTGATCTAATGTGAAACAAAATTAAAACTGTGTATTGTATTAGCACTGGGTGATGGGGATAAAGTGATACATGCTCGTATCTCAATTGCTATTAACAGTGGAAATGTGTGGAATGCTTTAGTGAAACACCCCAGGGTCTAATGTATAATCAGTATTTTTTCTTTATCCTTTTGTGTGTGCAATAGTGTAAGATGAGGGTTTTCGACATGTCCGTAAGCTCAGAAAAAACAACTTGAAATAGTAGATACAAAATGTATTTAACAATGGTATTATAAAATAAATCAATAGAAAAATTTAATTTGCAGATACATAAATTCAAATAAAATTTTCTTTCCTATTTTTTAAGATAAAACCGTATTAAAATAGGCTAGAATATAAAAGTTTCATTCTTTATTAATATCAATTACCAGGTGATAGCTCAATCACTAGGACTCATCAAGGAATTGTAGTTTTCATCTGAAAACTGTTGCACACATTCGTTGGGTGATATTATTTAATATATGTTGCTCTTAGAGCTGAAAAATGTATCCATCCTCACAAGCTTCACTCGAAAAGTGCTATAACGTAAGGCGGTGAGTGACTGAGAGAAAGCATATAGCCATGTATAATGATAACACTATTGTTCCTTCGACTATATTATTTATAAATTTGTTTCTATTACACCCACCAAGATAGTGTATAATGCACAAACTTCACGTAAAATAATAATAATAAAAACTGCTGTTACAGTACACACTAAACAATGAGAGGACGCCATTTGTTATCATATGATACTTCTAATGATAATAATATTAGATGCAACAAAATGCATCAACGACCAACAACGATGAAAACCAAACCAAATTTCTTATAAAAAAACAAAAATTATGGTCCATTTAGCTGCAAAAGGAAGCATCTATGCCCATTTTGATCCAGGCTGCATTCCAACCTTTCCACAGGGGCCGCTAATGATTCTGCATGAAAATCATGATAAGTGTTTAATAAATCCAAATTTGTAGCGAATTATGCTTCAGCAATAAGAACCAAATACCATTTTGGTACAGGCTGCATTTCATCTATATAAACTAAATTCCTTCAACCTAATGCTGAAACAAGCATATTGCCGCAACCTACTGTGATAAATGCTGTAGAATATTAACATCTTGGACATAACATGCGGATATGTTTCTTGACAATGTAATATCTATTATAATTGGACATTGCATATATGCACGGAAATGAGGCAACCAACTTTCGCTTATGGTTCAAAGTGTTTTTTTTATTATTATTATTGTGTAATCTTTTCCGTATTTATACTTTTATTCCAACATATTTCCAAATAATATCATTCAAAGAGCATACACATTAAATAGTATCACCAAACGAACATGTGCAACAGTTTTCAGACAAAAAAAAAAAAAAAAAAAAAAAATCCTTGATGAGTCCCAGTGATTGTACTAGAGCCCAATTTCCATAACAGTTTAACATTGTTTCAAAGTTTACTATGCTATTGCACTATTGTTAATCCATTTCTTTGCATTATTTTTGTATTTAGCTGCAATTTCTATGTGGGCCTACTTAGATATTTTCAGTGTCTCCTGAGACATGATTATTTAATATAACAATTGAAAGATTAGTGAAATTTCAGCTGTCCTCTTTGTCCTGAGTTAGTCTATCATAATTTTTCCTTCTGTCACTGAAAGAAACACTTAGCTCCTTCCAGCATAAAAAAACTTTGTTTCCTAACTATTCTTTTTTTGCTACAATCCAACCATTAATCTTGGGTTTGTCCGTTCCCTGATTAGGTTCAGTCTCATCACAGCTTCCAATTAGTTATTCAATTCCAGCTCTTGTTCTTCTCCTCCTATATGTCTTAGAGTTCTTCTCTGTCGTTACAACCGAAATCAACCGTGTCCTTGTCTGAAAAGTCAATTTCTCTTAATATTTTTGAATTGTTATATTATTCTAGGTATTCCTGGTAGAAAAAATAATACATGTGTTAAAAAATGATTTTTTCATCATTTTTATATGTATTATAATAGCCCTTCTTCGGTATCATAATAGCCCCATAGGTTTGAGGGCATATCTCATGGCACATATGTTAAGTCTTTTGATTTAGAAAGACTTTGTCAATCCATAAGTTTCTTGTTTTCAAAATAAAAATTTCACAGCAAAAGTTTTCAAGCGAAGTAGTAATTTTTTTTTTGGGGGGGGGGGGTAAGAAAGATGTTAATCCAACTTTTTTCACCCTATTAATGTTTTATTCTGCACTAACTCATTATGACTAACAGTTATGCAATATGTTCCCTAGTAAATATTTTTTTTGTAATGTACATTTTTTTGGTGTATCACATTAGCCCCATTTTTTTGGTTGTATCGTAATAATCCCAGTTGATCCTATGTCAAAAATGCAACTAGTTTATAGTACTTGCGTTAATACATACACTCAGTCTCAGTGTAAACCGATTCTTGAGTGGCTTCTAGTAATATCATCTAGTAAACATTTGAAAACAAGTGTCTTAAAATTTTGCTCTCTATTTTTATATAGCTATTGTCAGACAATTGTATATGTTTTTATTAATAATAATTCTTTATTCGATGATATTTACTCCAAATATTAGTTAGAATTACCTCAATCCCTGTTATTTCTGCTGCCCGAACATCATCTATTTAGTTTAAAATCTAAACAGATTAGCATAAAATGCTATAAAACTTTATCTTTTTGGGCTGGAAGTTTTGTTAACTCGTTCCTTATGCTTTATTCGTAAGGAAAAAGTGTATTTGATATCCATGAAATTGGGGGGGGGGGAGGTGACAAGTAGGGTCTGCTGGAGATCGCGATTCCGCTACAACAACATTCACTAATGACATCATAATACTGCTGTAGTCAATTGTGAGACGTATTATTTTTAAGCATTAATTCCGTTGTAATGAAGCCTGGACCAGCATGACACTTTTAAATGTTCTTCGAGAAGTCTTTCTGATTGTGTCTTGCATTTGACTGCTCCAATATTATGATGTAATTCCTAGCGGAATCACTATCACCAGTAGGGCTGACAAGTAATGCAGTGCAAATCTACTACAGTAGAACCCCAATTATCTGAATCAATTGGGACCAGACCCCATTCGGATAATCAAAAATTTGGATAATTGGATTTTTTCGAAAAAGGGTATATTTTAATCAATTACAGTATGTATGATGAAAATGAGAGAAAAAACTATTTTTAAATACAAAGAGCTTATAATTAATTAAATGAAAAAGCAACACTTTTACATGTTAAGCATACTATAAGTGCTGTACATTAGTACAGTATGTACGTACTGTACTGTAAATAAAAGTAGTTGCATGCTAAATATTTCGATCAAAGTAAGCTGTTTGACTGTATTCATCCATTTTTGTTCCAACTTGGAAAATTCCTAGATCCACCATTGGGAAGGACAATAGCATGTAGGCAGAATCATATTTTGCGAATCACAATACGTTTCCGTCTGAATTGAAAAACGATTCGGATATTCAGTGATTTGGATAGTTGGAGTTCAGATAATTGGAGTTCTACTGTACCATGCAGTATTAGCCAATCTGTGCTATCCATCTTGGTGTATTTGTCGTAACAGCCTATCACATTTTTACCGTGCTGGCATTATCTTGTGAAAGAAGCAGTTCTAGATGCAGGTTTGCAATATCACATTACAACTATATGTTTAATGCCCTGTGCTTGTATCCCCCTACTATATGTTGGACGGGTTGATATAATACAAGTACAACTGACATTTATTTACTGATACTTAATTATAATAGACACTTTGTATACAGAGGCATTTTCTTGTGAAGAAGAATGCTGCGTTGAGGAGCTATTATCATAATGTTAAAGGCATGTAAAGGTGTCTTTTATGGAGTACTTAACACTGTACATTAGGGTATTATCTTTTAGATCACATTACTTGCAGTCTTCCTGTTTTTAGTGTCTCATATGCACATATGTATTTTCAACTTGGATAGATTTTATAATGGCTGAGCTTGTGACATTAGCTTCTAAACATAGACATAGAATTGAATGTACCAAAGTGTTGCATCACAACCCTTCAATAATTTAATACAAAGTGATTTGTTATTATGTTAGAATCTGACTACAGGCAGTCATTGTAACTCAAATACTCATTTGGAATCTTATTTGAGCCAACAGGAGGTTTGAGTGCAGTTGTTACATTGGAGGCTTATGAAATAAAGTTGTTGGAAGGTTAAAAGTGGCAAATCGAATAATAAATGAGGTAGTCTTCCTCTTCTTCCTGTCCAGCATTAGGCCTGGTGGCCTGTTACAGTCTCAACCCATCTTCTTGGTGGTCTCCCTACATCTCTCTTGGCTCTGGGATGGTATTTGAGAATTTTCTGTGGGATCCAGTTTGTCTTTATCCTCAGTACATGTTCTGTAGGTTTGTACAGTTTGGAGAATTGGTTTTAATTTAAGTTCTTTAAGGATATCATCAGATCTCTTTCTGTCTTGTAATGTGTAGCCAGCTGTTCTCCTCATGAATCGCATCTCAGCCGCCGTTAGTCTCCGTTCATCACCTTTTCATAGTGTCCAGGTAGTAAGAAGGATAATACACAAAAAACAGATATTGAACTACTATTAATGAACTGGAGGATAATAATAAATCAGATTTTAGATAATGGGAGCTTACTGGAGATACGTAAACCGCAGATACTTTTAGGGGTTGGATCTTGGTTACTAACAATTAAAATTTAAAGGGATGGCACAGTGAAGTTTGATACCTTGGCTGCTTTTTCAAATGGAGGCATTAAATTTTCCTAAAAATGGTTTGCCCTAGCCTGGTTGGTGAATGATTATGCTGGAGCTTGGCATTTAGAGGATGCAATTTCATTTCCTCATCCGGGTATCCAGAGTTTGATTTTCCGTGGTTCTCCGATATCATTGCAGATCATAGCCAACATCTAACAGCCATAAAGCCTAGTGGTTGTCAAATGTTGATTGTAAATTCACCAGGAATATTATTAAGATCATGAATTTGATCACAGAGGAACATAGAGTCAGAAATTCTTTGTTACAGGAGGGGCAAATCAGCAGAGATGAGGGACAAAGGCAGTGTGTGACCATGTTAACATTTAGGGAAATAGAATGTAGTGATATCAAAAAATTTGGAGGGGGGGGGGGGGGGGTTAGAATCCCCGTCCAGGCATCCAAATTTGAAGTTTCCATGGTTTCTCTAGATCACGCCAGGTGAATGACAGGATGGTTCCTTCAAACAAGCTATTGGAAAATTCATTACTTTTTCTTGCTGCCAGTCCTTTTCACCTCCAATAACCTCAACGAGGTGTAAAGTTATAAGCAAAAAAATGAAATGAATAAAACAAATATACCTATAGGGAACTGCATAATGTATTTAGCTGGAAAAGGAATAATGTTTATGGTAAATAAACCATTTACTCATCAAATTTCAAGGCAGGAGGGCTGCGATGAATATACAAAATATGAGACTAACACAGTTGAACAGTATTTTGCTTCACACCTTATTCATGCAGAGATAGAAATTAGTCGTTTGGGAAGGGAGGGTTGCCCACATCAAGGCTTGCATTATATGTGCAGCCATCTACAACAACCTACTCCAGTCTGACTACTTGCGAAATTTTTCTGATCATTAGCTATATCACATGCTCTACACCACACTTAATACCTCTACTCAGCTCCACTGTAACAGTTCATATATATGGCTAACTACAAACCAGCTTTCAGTCCACAGACAAACAGTTTAAACGATCAACAGTTTTTAACTATTTAAACAGTTTTTTACAGTGGGGGTATCAGAGTCTTCACGGAAACCACAGCTCCCTCCAATCTCCTAACATTGGAACTATCTAACGCATTCTTTGCCGAGCATTGTGGGTGAGTGGTAACGCTCTGGCCTCACATTCAAGAGGATGTGGGCTCGAATCCCCATCTGGTCATTCAGATTGGAGTTTTCCATTGTTTCCCCAAATCACTCCATGCGAATTCTGGGACAGTTCCTTCAAAAGGCCTTCTCTGTATGTCTTTCCATTACTTTCTCACCTTTCACATGGCAATGCAACGGTAAAGTGTTATGACCGTGCTGATCGACAGCCATCCACTGACGCTATAATTGATGGGTGCTGAATGGGAAAAAATGTGTATTAAATCAGAGGCCTATGTGAATAAAAGCCATTTACAATTTTATAGAAAGATATAAATCAGCAGATTTAAAGACGTAATAGTTTTACAATGGAAAAACCTCCATTAGTTTTCAAAACTTTTGTAATGTTTTTTTTAGTTACAATTTATTACCGAACAACACGTATTGTTTGCAATTTAACATAAATATTAAAATTAACAAATTTAAAACAAAGCAACTGGCATGGAAGCACAATTAACATGATTATTTTCACCATCCCTAAACTTTTCATAAATTAGTGAAACATACGTGCTTCCTCTCTTTGATTGATAGGATGCACCTCAAAGGGACAACTGTTTCCTTCCTGTTCTATATTACAATAATCTTTTTCCTTATTCATTGCAGCACACACTGATCTTAATGATGTGAACTGAGCTCAGTCGATGGCATACAGTCATTATGTGTGAAAGCAAGTATGTTACAGTAAAATATCATATGTCCAAAACTGTTGTCTGTGAAAGCTCATCTACTAGCAAGACTAAAGTTCAATGCTGAAATATTGTATTACACGTATTTGCTGAGCACAGTAGCCTTCTTCCAAATAAGGATAAGGGAGATGAACCAATCGTTGTCACATATAAGGATAGTGAAAATGAACTCAACAATTGCCACAGAAAGAGGTGGCTGTACCCTTCATCAACAAAGTGCCATAGACCAGAAAATTTCCATATTTAATCTTTGTACCTGTCTGTGCATGTTTCATTCCTGACTTTAACTATAGTACCTGGGTGATCGATCTTTGCTTGGCATCTCTGGATTTCTGTTCAGTATCCAAGATTTCATCAGAATCCTAGAGAAGTTTGTGAGAATTTAATTGTATCTGTTTACAAGAGTTACACATATAATAGTATTAGAATGGATAAATGTATAGACAGTTTAAAAATCTAACCTGAAGGCTGGTTGGATCCTGCAGAAGGAGGCATACTAAGCCATTGTACCAGAGATAGGATGGCCAGTTCTTTTCCTTTGGGACCTGCAATTTAATGTAGAATCCAACCCTAGGACACCCCAGAGTAGTTCAAGTGATGAAATACAAATCTTAACAATTCTTGCCCCCACTAGGATTTGAACCCACAATTGTAGCCTGAATTTTTTGAGAGCTTGCGCAGTAAACACTTTTTCCCATTAATTACATTTGAGCTGCCAGACTGTTCCATATTTGTTATACAGGGCGTTGGGAAACGCAACCCACTGTTAGCGCTACAAGGAAGAAACTGCTCGCGGCGAGCGAGCGGTCAGCTCCCGGCATTGTCCGACCGTCGTCCGCGGACTATTTCATAAACTTGTATGTGCTAAGCATTTAAATGTGACGTAATTCACTAGCTTACCTTATAAAAGATGCTGGAAGTGTTGACACTCTTGTGTAATGCACATTTCACATCTTCTGAACATATTTCGAGACACACGCTGCCCTAACTGACTTAATGATTTTTTGGGTGACTGTTCTAGTCGAAAAGCGATATCGTCAATTTTCTCCTCTGTGAGAATACGGTTGACCGACAGTCTCTTTTTGTTAAAAAATGAACCCGTTTCTCTTACTTTTTTAACCAGACGCAGAATTGTTGATTTAGCTGGCAGTAAAGCGCCAGGATATTCGCGACGAAATTTACTGCGACACTTTTTAAATGACTTCTTCTTCACATATGTATCGTAGAGAAATATTCTTGTTGCAAACCGTAACGTACCATAATTTTACTCACACTCAAACACGGTACAGATTAGTAAGAGTATGAAGCCCCAAACCAGCCAAACCGCAAAGAAACGTTTATTCACAACACTGATTAATAAGAGACTGAAGTCACAAACTAGCTACAATGCAAAGAAACCGTTCTTAACAATGTAAGGGTCACTGCACTGCACTGTTGGGGCAGCGGAGGTGTTAAACAGTGCGGTGATTCACGGTGCCGTGTGGCGGAAACTGCTGGCCCCGCTGTCCGAGCAAGTTGCCGACGGCAACAGACTGGGAGGGTTGCGTTTTCCGGCGAACGCCCTGTACATTCAAGACATTTCTTTCCTATTAATATAAGAACTGTAGTTGGTTAAATAAAAATCGTGAATAATAGTTCAACATTTTATTTTAATGGCAGCATTTCATGAATAAAAACCTACTTAGATCAAATTTTGTCAGGATTTTCTTGAATTGAATCTTCACTGGGCGAAGTTCGAGTAACTTGGTTGAGACTATTTTTCTTTTAGGTTTTCTTGAGATTAGGCTCGACTGTATGAAGTTTGATTGCAGTTAAAAAATTTCTTAAAGGCTTCCTATGCATTTCAGAGCTCATAGTTGCTTACTACAATCAAAGATAAAACAGTTGGCTCTCTGGTGCCTCAAAATTGTACGATAATACGTGGCATTAGAATTTTTTTGTGTAAGCTTGTATTTTTTCAGGGCTGTCACAAATGGTTTTTTTTTTTTTCTCCTTGGAGGTAATTAAATGTTTTTCTTAGCGGCTTTCTAGGCATTTTGAAGTTCACATTTATTTGCTCGAATCAAAGAGAAACTTAAATAACATCGGTAGGCATTACCTGAAACTTCTATGGCAGCTGTTTCAGAGACAAAAATGCTGCTATTATGTTAGTATTGTTTTCAAAGAAGTTTTGTAAGGTAAAGAAGTGTGAAAAATTGCATCTGACAAAGCCAGTATCTATTTTTTAAATATCTGCATTTTAAATGTATTACACTTAAACTGGTAGTATTTTAAGATAACCACTTTTTACAAT
The DNA here is from genome assembly GCA_031002005.1 of Vandiemenella viatica. Lineage (NCBI taxonomy): Eukaryota > Metazoa > Arthropoda > Insecta > Orthoptera > Morabidae > Vandiemenella > Vandiemenella viatica. Next base: position 50,894,351 of record JARYHS010013631.1, read on the forward strand.
TCAGTAGTATTGATGTTTATGTTTAACACACATATGTTTATAAAGTAAACGATGGTTACATTAGAAAGAAGTTTTATAAACTAAAGTATCACTTCTGACAAATTCCGTATCTATTTTTTAAATATTTTCTTTTTAAATGTTTTACAATTAAACATTTAGTGCTAGTATTCCTACAGGTCAGCTAGTATACATGAAATGTTCATTTAAATATATGAGTTCCTTGTTGAAACCAAAGAGAAACTGTTAGTATGCTTTCTGGTACCTGAATCATTTACAAGATGGCATTAGAGCCGTTTTCGAGATGGCAAATGCAAAAATTGTGTTTTTGCACGGGTGACAACTATTTAGGTAATCTTAAAAACAAAACTTCATCTAAATATGAAATTTCATTGAAATCGTTAGAACCGTTACCGAGATTGCAAATATATACAAGCATTCTCATTTAAAGATAAGATTAAGTGATGGTTATTCTCTCATCAAAAGGTTTAATTTGTGACTTTTTTTAATTTATAGATTGTTAGGAAGCGAAGGTGCTATAAAGTGTGTTTAATTAAACATTTGGGTAGGAGAATAACAGTTGCTTACCACAGTTAAAGAAGGGAACAGTGTCGCAACACAGAAAGGCACTCCACACGTTGAGAGTTGCAATTTTCAGGTTTATGTCCTTCTGTCAACAGAGTGAAGTGGCTGCAGCATGATGGTGGCTAGCAGCTAACTGGAGACTCACCCGGTGGGTTGAGCCCTCATGGTGGGAAAAAATTAACAAGGAGCAGGGTGTGGAGTGAGGATTGAAAATTATAAACCTGAGCATTGTAAAATTGAAAACTATATTGTGGGAATATGTAATGGGCCAGCAGAAAGATGTGGCAGCATACACAATAAGTAAGATAAATTGTGAAGAAACTTCAATTAAAACAACAGATCTGGTGAGTGGTGGTTCACATTGGAAGGAGATGGGGGAAGGTGGTAGGGGGTTTACCAGGAAGTTGAATTACTGGGTTGATAAAGACACGATGTATGTTGTACATTTTGCAGTGGGATTTGTAGCATGGGAAAGAGCTTTTGAGCTGTCTAGCAGGACAGGGAAGACCATGTTTCTGGACTAGGAGTTTGCTGGGGTTAGGTGGTTTACTTAAACAACTCCAGGGAGGATTATATATGTAGGAAACAAAGGATAATTAATTGATTCTTGGCTGTCCGGGTGGGTCATTCTGGGGTCTGGGGTTCTGTCCTGGAAGAAGACCCCAGAATGAGGGTCAAAATGTTGGCTATAATGAACATGTGGCGCCACCCGGACAGCCAAGAATCAACTGACTCTGGATGCAGAAGCCTACTATTACAAAGGATAATTAAAATAAATCCATCTTTCAACAAGGTTGAAAGCAGGATGGTTGTGATGAAACGAACACAATTTTACAGAAATTCAGTTTAACACTTTCGGCAACAAATGGGTAATGCAAACAAAGAAATTGCTCTAGACGTGTTTACTCGTGGCCTTGTTCCTTCCATCAGGTGTTCTGGATGTTTAAACGCGCCACCTTGCCACTCTGTCTGTGTTCTGGACGCATTAAGTTGTTCAGCCGGTCGGGTCCCTGTGTACTCTGCACATGTTAACACGCTAGCCACTTAGCGTTCACGTCAGGTAGCTGTATTTCCAACCCGGCTGGTTAATTGCTTTCCAACATTCAGCCCGTGAGCATTTGCCGCTGCAATTTTATTTGTGTTGCTATTTTCATTTTAGTTTTCACTTAAAAAATTGCTCGCCTTTGTGTATATACAGAGGAAGAAATCATGGAGGTTCTTACTAGAAGCGACTGTGAGAATGATCTCTTTCATATGGATGATAGTGATGACTTTTGATAGGATCTCGAAGTAATAGTTCTAAGCCATGTACATCAGCTAGTGGAAAATAACCATTTGTCACCACAAGAGGTGAAAATTCTTCAGAAAATGAAGCTTCAGATAGCGAGAGCTACATATGTGGAAAAAGAGGACGCCTTATTGATAGGTTTGACTGGAAGAAAAACGATTCTCATCCTTTTGTGCATGCGTTTGACGATTCAGCTGCAGGACACAAATATGGATTAGGTCAAAATTCCTGATATTTTTTACAGAAGATCTTATGCAATCTTTTGCTCTGGAAACAAATAGATTTTATTTATATACAAAGTCAAATACGCCAGAATCAGTTCACTAGATTTTCAAGGTGGAAGGATTTATTAGGATACATTTTCGAAATATTATTCATATTGAAAATTCAAAAATTAACTCGCCAATGCGTAGATGTGCTGGATGCTCGAAACACAAAGTGCGTCCAGAAACCAGGTATAAATACATATCTTGCAATGTACAGTACCACTGTGCGTTGTCATGTTTCGTGGCTTATCACACTAATAAAGAATTATTAACCATGGGTAACTACACTGTAATAATTACATTGCATTTAGACGCCTCTAAAACTAAGTGAAATAAAAAAAAAAGAAATAATATATTTTTACTTCGCCAGTCCAAAGCCCGGACCCAAAAGAAGAATGGGAAAGGTATTCGACAATTAAACTTCAAAATTTTGTCCAGATTAATTATTGCGCTAACAAAAAAAACCAAACACATTGTAGCTGCTGTAATATCTGTTTAGCATATGAAGTACCTGTATGTTTGTCTACACGGACATTCACTTTTAGAGGAACATTAAATTGAAAAACTTTAGATGTCAGAGTAACTACATTTATTTTGTATCTGGGGTTTCAAAACGCAGAGCGACAGCCGAAGGCTGTCACACACAGAGCTCCAAAAATATTCAGCGCACAGCACGTCGGGCCGCGAGTCGAACTCAGCAGCGCAGGTATCAGCCGCCCACGGCCTCTCAACGCAGGTAAACTGTTTATGTGACAACAAAGGAGCACCCAGTGAGGGCTCTGTCAGGCGATCCATAGCAGTTATAGGGTTAATACTGGTTGTTTTGAAATTGCATTTCCATCCTGAACTCTTTACTGCCAATTTTTAATGATACTTGTACTAAGGAAATAATTTTTGATTCACCTCATTGGTTTTCACCTTACTTACCTTAAACATTTTGTAATTCACTTACTGTAGTGAAATGATTTGCAAAAATCTGCTGCTGAACTATTGACTTGGCCTCCATTGTACATTTCATCTGAATTGTCTTGCACATAGCCCACTATCTTAGATTCACTTGAAGATATCTCTCAAACAGATTTTTCTCATTTACAAACCACTTTCTTTCACCATACACATTTCTGATGTGGTTGCATTTCAAACTCTCCATTGAGGTCAAACTAAATGGCCTGTAATTTCCAACCTTGTTTGTCACCCCTTCTTTATTAGATAGTATTGCTATGCACAGTAAAGTACTCAAGGTAGAATATAAATTCAAGTGCCAAAAGTCATAGGTTGGGAAGATCCAAATATGTAGATGGCAGTAGCACCTTAGAAGTAATGTACAAATGTGCCATACATTGCAGTGACTTTCATCTGTACTGTTGTGAGCAGAGGCTTAACTATCAGAGGGCTGGGCAGTGGCGTGCACTGGAGCCCCTAAGCTCAGCTTGGGGGCCAAGTTCAGGGAGCCCAACCAGCAAACCTCACAAGAGTAGGTAGAGCTTAAAAAAATAAAATAAAAGGTTTCCCATTTGGCCTGAGGGCCCAAATTATTTTTTATTTCACCCGGGCCCTTATTAACCTAGCTATGCCAATGCTTGTGAGTTGCGTGAAAGATTTTCTGATGTGATTATGGCCCCATGACATGAATTAACAAACTTTGAATGTGGAATGGTAGTTGGTGCTAGGTGTTCAGGGTGTTTCATTTGAGAAATTGTTCATAAATTCAGTATTTCTCAATCCCCAATGTCAATGGTGTCTTGTAAATATCTAATCTCCAACATCATCTTGCCTATGGACAACTCTGTGGCTGATGATGGCTACACTGAATTGTCTACATTGACGTGTCAGTGTTGACAGGAATGGTTAGATGAGTCATAGTTACAGTTAATGAGAGCTGAAGATAGAATTTGCATGTAGTACAGACCTCCCAAGGCCAAGAACCCTGGTTATCAGGAAGGCACTGTGCAAGCTAATTGTGTCTTCATCCTGTAATTCTCTCAAACTACTACAGCGATCATTTCCATGCAATAGAGCCCACTGTAAAACAGGCAGCATGCACCCTGCTACCATCATCTACTCCATTCCAACCCCAAGTGAAACATTCCCCATCATTGGACATGCTACTTGCACCACAATACACCTCATGTATTAACTGACATGCCTTTATTGCACCAACTCGTATATAGGCCTCTCTACAAACCCACTTGCCATTAGAATGAATAGCCATAGGCAGACAGTGTATACTAGCAATGTAGCCCATCCGGTTGAAAACATGCCAGTTCCCATAATTTCAACATTACTCAGTTATGGCAGTCAGTTTTTCCTGATACCAAAATCTCCTTTGAACTGTGTAGATGGGAACTATCCTACCAGAATATTCTTGATGCCAGACATCCTTGAGGTCCCAATCTCCAATAAGTCCCTCCCACTAGGCCCAACTTATTCCTTATATTTTACTTTTTCCAAAATATGTTTTATATTTATATCCTCACCTTGTAATTATGTTCATGTTGTTCCCACAATTACAAAGATAATATGCCTTTAGCATTATCAATATAGTATTTGCTCCCTCCGCTCTCTCTTATACTACCAACTATGCCAGCCATTCTGCGCAACCACCAATCATCGGACAGCCTTTGTCGTGTGTACATTGTGCCCTGCCTGTTGTCACACTCCTGCCAAGAATAAGGCTAGCTACCAAAATATTGCGTCTCTTGTGTCTGTCTTTATGTTCATCATTCCCAGCCGCCTTCTTCTGTGGTAAGTGTTGGATCATATTTGCCTATCCTTCCTTAGTTTTATTGACTTAATGCATTTTACTGCTCATTGCTGCTTATATATATATATATATATATATATATATATATATATATATATTTCTGGATAAAAAAAAATAATTAAAAATATCTTTATGGTATTAGCATGATCAAACAAAGAACACTTATAAATTTCTCACCAAACTGGAATTTGTGTGGGTAAGAAAGTTGTGTGACCTACTGCAAGTTTTTTTTTTGCTACCTTTATAGAAGTCTTAATAAGTTTGCATCTCACTATTCTGCACAACAAATTAAATGATCTAAGGTATTGTCGATGTTTCCTAGGTTCTTCAGGTGGAGCCATGTCAGATTTTTTTTTAAAACTGATGTTTCAGTCATATTGCTGTGGGCTTTCTTCAGAGGACTGAAGTTGAAGTCCTATGAAGAAAGCACAGCAAAATGGCTGAAGCATCAGGTTTTCAAAAATTAATGCAGTTCCATCCAGAGACACAAGGAAACAACAACAAATTAAATTTTATTTGGACATCTGCCTCCTTTAGGATTGACATTCTTTGTATAATCAAACAGTAATTGTTTTCCCTTTATTTTTTTATCTTGTTTGTTTTAGTTTAGTGTGATAATGATCTCATTTGTTGTAACAGTATTTTCAGAATCTCATATCCACTAGGTTTCCAGTCTTTTTTTATTTAATTCCTTTTTCATTAAAAAATAATCTTAAACTAATGTTTCCACTTTTATAGGATATAGATACCTTTAATATTGTTAAAAGAAGATGGGAGACAGTACCAACTGAATGTGATTCCAATGCCCCACCACCTGGATATCCTGCTCCCAGACAGTTTCATGGCTGTGTTCATCTACCTGAAGAAGGACTTCAAGAACCAGCAGTTTTTATATGTGGCGGTTTCGGTGGCAACAATCATCCATTTGATGACGTCTGGAAGCTTAACCTAAAGACATTTCGTTGGACTTACCTGGTGGACTGCAAATTGCCACATCGTTTGTATTTTCATTCTTCTGCGATTACTCCATATGGTTGCATGTACACATTTGGTGGTGTTGTTAAAGACAGTAAGAGAATAAATGATTTATATGCAACATGGGTATGCATACCAAAGTTACAAGAAATGTGTTGGGAAGCTATGTGCCATTACTGGCCTGACCTTCATAAGATTTCCAGAGACCAACTCATATCGTATGGGTTGCCCCGAAAATTTATTAATAGGTTATGACAACATAATGACAGTAATCACAATTCCGTTGCGTTTTTACTACTACTATTGCTTAGTTTTAAGGACCTTACACTTTCGTTGCATTATTTACTGATGGACAGAACTGTGATAATGGAAATAAAACCGGTTGCAAAAGATTTAACTGTAATATATGTATTAACTGAATCATTGACTTTTTTTTGGATCATGTGCTGATGAGAAAATGTTAAATTATTATTATTATTTCTACTCCCTTCCAATGTTAAGTAATTGATAATTGCACACAAGTGAGACAGATGTGTTGAAAACATCACAGTATAAATTTTACAATGTGGAGTACTTTAAAAATTAAAGTGTAAATGAATATAAGAAGTTATTGTTTGTTCTCACATACCCATAGTTATATTTATGATGATTTTTGTTTGGAGTAGCATTATGCATCCCCATTCTTTGTATAAATGTTTTTCTACTTGCAAATCCAGATGTTTTTTTGTAGAAAACAAACTGAAATACAGTGAAGTGCAAGCTTGTACATATTACATATTAGTATTGCCAGAGAAGGATGCCTAACAAATTTATACTCATGATTCAGAATATAAGTACGCATTGCAAACTACAAGAAATCTAAAACAAGTAACTGGTTATTTAATAAAACAGAGTGTACATCCACCCAGGTATTAATTGTGATAATGACATTGGCGTGTTGTGGCAATAGAATTATGAGAATGAAAGTATTAATGTACTATATAAAATATCATTGAAAGACAAGATGGATATTACTTAATACATTAGAAGACTACGCCTTTTGGACAATATAATCGAAGGTATTTTGTTTTTATGAAATAAAGATCTACATAATTGAAGGATTTATTTGATGAATCGGCAGGCCACATAATTGCAAATGAATAAAACAATTAACGGAGAAGAAAATCGATTTGAAATGTTGTAACAGTATTAAGAATGCAAGAAGTAAATAGAGACAGGAAAATTGAGAACTTCTGTTGCCAGGCTGATTTGGATAGGTGAAGGGCCAGGGGAAAAGGGGGGGGGGGGATAAGTGGGATAAAAGTACCTAGGGTCACAGTATGGTAGCTAGCTTAACAAGGGCCCCCAGGGTTTGGGGGTTCCTGTGCATGGCACTGCCTAGCCCTCGGATAGCTACGCCACTGGCAAGCCAGTGTGCCTAGCTATATAGAAATCAAATGCAAGATTCAAAATTTGCATTTGTGATTTTGAACATTTTTGCAACAAAGTTTTCTTACTTTATTTTTCAAAAAGGTTAGTAAAAAAAAAATCTGGGAAATAAGGGGGCGGCTAAGAATGCTTACCTGCGGCCAGAAAATCCTAGCACTGGCCCTGGAGAGGATAAACATATACAGGAAAAGTAAGTGATGAAACAAAGGAAAGAAATAGTTTAAATTTTGGTTGTTAACAATGCATGACTTTAAGAATGTTATACTTTTATGACTCAGAAATCCCTTATGAACTAGAGCCATTAAGAACATAGGTATGGACATAAAGCAGAAACTGGAGGAATAATATTGGACCTTAAAAAAAGAATCGGGAAATCTCCAAGACCAAACAAGTTTCCTATTGAATAATGGAAACCTGATTTCTGAAATAAAGTTGTTGACCATGCTTTCTTTTGCAAATAAATCTTCTATTAAATATTTTAAGAAAACAGCAGATGCATATTCGCTTAGTACTATTTTAAACATGAACATTGGACAAAACTGAGGGGAGGATCTCGAGTAGTGAGGAGCAGAAGAGTTCTGACCAGTAGCAGCTGGTGGGGAAGCACTGTGGAACTACAGCAACCCCCTACATTCCCATTCAAAATTAACGATGCTAAAAAATGCATCCACCCTAATTCTCTTTTTGTAATCAGTCAAAGTAATGCTAGAATAATGAATAAAAATATACCAAAAAAATATCCGCCTAAGCTGTTCTACGTATGTGCACATTTCCCGTTCAAAGTGCAGAACGACTAAATGCTTTATTGACGGTACTGCAGATTTCGCAGTTCCAATAGAACAACTTTTTTTCTTTTAATTACCATTCGTGGACGAGTGGGTACTTTCTGGAATTAAATTTAATGATTAATTATACATCTCCATTACAATAGGGGACCGGGCAGGTATTACAAAAAAAAATTTGGAATTTAGGTAGAAATTATATTTAGAAACTTCATCCAATATTTTTTGTGAGATGGTGATTTATATTTTTCAATCGATAAATAAAATCTGATTTTTTAGTCTATTCTTCATGTCAAACGAAACACCAATCTCAGCGCCTGGCGTCATTTATTAGGAAACAGATGCGTTTGTGCGCATGGAGGAAGGAAATAATTGCGCTGCTTTAATTTATATTTTTTTTTAATCTGTTTACATTTTTTTTTTTCTTCTTCTTCTTCTTCTTTTTTTCGCAGAATTGTAATAATACTGAGGGACATGGCAACGATCTTCCAAGCCGACGTTGTTTGCAGATTGATTAAACCATTGTTATCATGAATCCAGGATTTACTAAAGCCGACAGTCGAAATCTCCGGGGAGTGGATATAAAAATGGTTGGAAATTTCTTTGCCACTAATTCGGATTTTTGTGCTGCAGACTTTCGAAATGTGAAAACGTCTGTGTATTTAAACTATTTCCCTAATAAATCGAATTTTAAAATACATGCTATATAACCTCTATCGAGTGCAAATGGGCTAATCTTTGTTATGAATGTCGTCTGATTTTTTGTTTATGTACTAGTACATACCTATGAGACTTGAAGCTTTGTTTTCCGTTCGGCGAGACAGTCCTACCGTCACGATGTAATAGGATATGTAAAACTTCGTCGTGATTTGGGTATATGTGCTATAAAGTGCAAGATGTGCCCGGAAAAGAAAGTTCGTACGAAATCTTATGCAGTGACTATGTTGATAAAGTGGTTAGCATTCAGTGCCATAATTGTGTAGATCTTGGTGGTCGCCGTATCATAAATAAAACAGTTGGCACTGACGTTAAGTACATCTATATAAATGAGAAAGTTTGGATGTATTTCTGGCATCAATCAAGCCTTAGTAACTCAACATATTTAAATGAAATTGTGTGCGAAGTGACATAGGATAGTTTTTAATCCGCAAAAACGCATAGTCCTTTTAGAAATTGCCATTGATCAATTCGGAAACAACAAAGAGTTTCCCACTTTGTAGACGGCAGTGCCACGTTTACTCTTTGCTTTTTAGGTAAATTGCAAACACTACTTTTCAGAAATAGCAAAAACTTTTTGACATATGTAAGTTTGTGTTTTGTTTAAAAGTAATAAATCCGATGCACTTGACAAATAATAGTTTGGAAGCAGGAAATATAAATCTATACTTAAATTAAAAGAAGTAAAAATCGTTTGTAATTTCGCAAAGAGATGTCTCCAGTTTTGTACATAAAATAGAATGACATCTCAAATATTACACCATAATTTCGTTCGTAACATATCCGTCATAATATATGTGGAAAATCAAAGTTTGAAAAAGAAACTACTTAAAATGATACGAATATACCAGCATGAAAGTTGGTTCACTAAGAGTGCAAAATGGCCGTACCCGAAATGTCATCGTAATTATAAAAATTTAATGGATTCCATTTATATCTCGGTTCAATTTACTTCCTGTGTGCCTTCTTTTTTGCTACTATACAGTCTCTGTAATATTTCAAATTATTTTTGCCAAAATTTAAAACTTAATTTATCCTTTTTTTAGTTTTGGTTGAAAATTTTTGTAGAAATCAGTACAAATAGTAAACTATGATTCACGAAACAGTGCTTTTTACTTACTGTTCAATTTCTACAAATATCTAATAAATCCATCACTTAAAACGAATGTATTTAATAGCCTAATGTAGAAACTTATTGTTTCATGAAGCAATATTGGGAGTCGTTTACAACACGATACACCTCATTTATACGGAGCTTATGAAAGCTGCTTATTTATTACTAATAATAACAACAACTTAAATTCCTTCTGCTTTATGCTGTAGCAAAAACATTCTAGTCCAAACAGCATTTCAACCTAGCAACTAATATTGCCGCTACAAAATCAAACGATAAGAACACACCTCAACACATTAAATGCACTGGAACTCCATTTCGAGTGGTAACAGAATTTTCTATATCAAGATTACTAATTATTGTAGCATAAATTACTATCACAATTAATTTCATTATACACTTTACTAAATCAGTAGCAGTCACTTTATCACGATGTAAACTTGACCAGCAATATTAACGAAAGTTGTCTTAGAATTGTAGAGAATTATGGACTTTCCGTTGTACAAGTGTGCAAGTTACAAGCATTTTTTAATTACATTAGTGCAGTAATTGTCATGATGCTGACGACATAATTCATGCGGCTGAATGTTTCAGATGTATTTAATTTGCAGCACTTTTACGAGCTCCACATTGCCTAAGGCATTATTCGGTTTCATTGAGTATCACGATCTGAAACAATGAGTCAGGTTTATTTTGCCATTCATGACGTCACTAACATGCAATATAGTGAATGTATTAATACGCGAGTGATAGAAGCTTTGATTTTATAGCGGTAATATTAGAGGAGTTTGTGACTTGGCCCAGAATGAGAACTGAAACATTATTAGTTATTTAAGCTTCTTTCATGAGCGCCATTTTAGTGACATCGTGTATCACTTTGTACTGATATTGTATCAAAAGATCTATAATAAGTTGGGATGATTTAGCAGAACACGCGGCATTGCCCGAAGTAAATTTTTAAAATCTATAAATCAAGGGCGTAGCCAGGATTTTGTGTAGGGGGGGGGGCAGGCAAGAGAAAACTGATAATATGCATGATACAAAAACGTTTATTAATGTAATACATATACATTCTATTAATTGAATAATTAATTAAACTTATTATATTTTAATTAATTAGTATATATAATTACACTAATAATAATTTTCGAGCTACTTCATCTGTAATTTTCTGTGTACACCAATCATGCACAGACAGTACATTTGGATCTCTAGAATATTTCCATCTTATTTATATCTTTCTTAAGGACTAGTTCTTTAAGATTTTCTGTTGTCTTACTCTTGTCCTTCCATAATTTATACCATAGTGCGACTTCATAATCAAACAATTTTAAGTTGTAACATTGGCAGAAACATCGTGACTTTTTTTTTTTTTAATCAACCTATGACTGGGATGTAGCTAGAGACTGCAATCCAGTAATGCGGCATCCCGCATCATTTGGCAGTCTGGCGGATCCAGCACCTAATTAAGCGGATCCGAAAGCCGTAAAATGGGGTGGAAACATATTTCAGTCTTCGTCGCCGTGTCTCCCTGAGTCCCTGTCGTCACTTTCCGGTCCGACTCGTTCTTTACCGGATGTATCGCCCCGTTTAACTGTATCCTTCAAGTTGAAATTTGACACACGTGTGGACCCGGGGTTCTGTTCACTTCAAAGAAACACATTTTAATATCAGCTTGCTTAGAACACATGGATCGTGCACCACATATAATTGCGTCAGTTTGGTTAATGAACGACTGACAAAGCTTTGGTGTTGCTGTTGAAACTGATGTTATCGGGAAAAGATCTGACGGAACAAGCGTCATGGAAATCGTTCTGCCTTCGTACCAGCAATGTACTTTTCACACAGCACACAATTGGCAGTTGTCGACGTTTTATACCCCTCCCCCCAAAAAAAACCACTGAAGGACATGAGAGCATAGAAAAAACTTTTACTCGGATATAGATCACAAAGACCTGGACGCCACAATTGAAGCACAAAGCGTGACCGTAGCACTGGATAATCCACAAACTGAGGTGATTCCCAGATATGATGATCTCAAAAAAGTGTAGAAAGTTGTTACGTTTTTCAAAAAGTTTTTATTTATGACCATTTCAATCAAACCAACGAATGAGGAGGCAGAAAGGGCTTTCTCGGCTGCTGGCTTTATCTGTAATTCTTTGCAAATAAAGTGATAATTTCAGCCCTTATTAGATAAACAGATTATTTTTCAAACTGACGTGATTTTCTGTGATACATGTAAATTGATATAAAACTAAATACTTACAATAATTGACTATTTACTAAATAACCAGAGTAAGATTTAAAACAAAGCATGTAAAAGCGCAATGTATAATCCTAAAACACTACTCCAGAGAAGCTATCAAGGAATTTAAATAAGGTATGAAAATAGATCCCTTTCAAAAATCGTATAGAGAATGAGCAGGGTGATTGGAACGACGTTGTTGGACAGATACAATGCGCCAGACTTTCAAATCGGTTTCAATGGCAGCTGTAGTACTGGTAGATGTGTTTAAAATATTATAGCTCTCCGTGTCCGCGTCGCTGCGATTATCTTTTATGACAGACATTAATCCCACGTCGATCGTCTTTGATTGTGACGCAGTGGCAACAAGTTCTAGTAACCCTAAGTATTCAATCCAACGCATATAATGAATTCTGACTTAGTAGCAGCGCACTATAACTGGTAAGCACCTTTCCTCGCCGCATCATTTTCTTCCCTAGAAACATTCGAAAGTCCTTTGACAATGTCTTCAAAATTCTTGTTAAAAATAGCAAAACACGTATATTTTTTAGACCAGTGGGTCTCGTATAAAGCTGAAATATTTGGCTCGTACTTTCTCTGTAAAAAGGTTTCTCGTAAATTTTTTTTTTTGATGTACTCTATATTTCAAATTGTGTTCCGTATTTCTGTAATTTGATTTAAATTATTTACAACCATGTTGTCTGTGGCTTTCACAATGAAAATACAAGGTTTTTTTTATATTTCTCTTTAAAAAAATTTGAACCCAACTAATATCACCCGCCAATGTAGAATACCCTTCACATCCTTGGCTAACACAACTATCAGGCCCATGCCCTTCGTTTTCTAAAAACCTGTCAATTTCTAATGCTATAATTTGTCATTTAAATCCATCGGTGCTACGAATCTGACAGCTTTTTGGCGGATTGTATTTGTATCTTAGTCAGTAAAACTGTTTTTATGGAAAGTTATTCTTTCCCAGCTATATCACACGACTCATCTGCCAACACAATATAAGTATAAGCCTTCTTTGTGGCCTGCACAATTTCATTTTTAACGACCAAGCCGAACAGGGCAATAATATCGTTTTGAATCTGTGGGGAGATATACATGATATTTTTCTTAAATTTTTCAATATGCTATTTCAAAACCAGAACACTTGAATCAATTCTTAGTTTCAGAAGGTATTCAAGAACACCCTGATGTTGCTCTTTACTTCTTAAAGGCAAGTTATTTTTATGGTGTAACACAGAAAATAATCGAAGATATTATAGAAGACACGATTTATCGATTGTCTTCTACTTCCCTCTGCTGAGCAGTATTCATCATTACAGCGACCGGTATTTTCTCCAAGAAGTTCTTAACATCCTTAGCTGCTGATTAACGATAGTGTGATGAAGCATGTTTTTGCAATATTCATGGATATTTTTAAAGTGACAGAAAGTTCGAGTAACAAATTAATTAGACTACACTAGCAGATGCAAGTAAGTCTGCAAGCAACAATGATTAAATTTTCATTTCAAATTAGTGACTTTAGCATCTACAGAAAATTTATTTTCAGAAAGGTACCCAGCAGCGTTTTAGCATCTCTTTCCAACACCATTGAACTTATTCGTAAGACTGAAGTTAATATAAAGCTGGGCCTGTGGGCTGTAACACAGTATGTAGCTGTATAGGTACAACCACAGAATGAGAAACAACTTGACCGACTCAACTCATATCCGGACACCTAGGACAAATATACTGTAAAGTCGAGAGTAATAAATATTTTGTCTCAAATTAGCTCTTACACTATCGACTTTTTCACAGTCCCTTGATGGTAATAAAAATAAATAAAATACAAACGAATGCAGATAATTATAGATATTAAATAAAAGTCGTACTTTTTGTATGTACTGTATGTAGTACTATATTAAAAGTCATCGTTAGCCTTACGGAAAATACAAATTAATTGCTTTTAAGAACCGATTATTAGCGCGCTCTCTGGTGATATCACAGTATAAATGATCGGATACGTTGTGTGTGGGTCGAGTGAGCCTGCAATCTATCGGTATTTAATAACAGTTAAGACGAAGATGTGTTTGTTCGAGTTGGCTCGCGCGGCACAGCGACAGTTTGTTGCCATGGATAACAAAAACGGTTTTTGTTTAATAGCAAATGTGCAGCCTCATCAGACTCAGATGGTATAACCTCCATCACTTCCACAACCGTCACTTGAAACTCCAATCAACGAATCTATAGAATCGCCAAATGACAGAATCAACATAATACCTTTTACCTATGTAAGGAGTAAGTTCTCGTTAAGAATGGCAACAGAAAATTGAATAGCATTTAAAAAAATTTTGTATTACATTGGTGCTATTACCTTATTTTGACATTTCTTTCAGAGCTTCGCATAGTGCGTCAGAAACATCTGAAACTGTTCAAGTAAATGACTGTTTTGACACTCGAAAAAGGTAATGCAGGCTAGTACACAAGTCACCAATTGCTAGAAATCTTGAAGTCACAGCGTTTATCAGTAACTGAAATGCCTCCCGAAATTGAGTGCACTGGCTCAATTAATGATTTTAGAAACTCTACCATTGTCAATCTCGTAAAATTTGTTTATTGTATCCTCGATGGCTTTATATCTGATGTCTTACATGAGTTTATCGCCATACTGTATTCAATTAAAATACAATTTCCATATCCACCAAATCGTTCTTCGTTTAGGTTTCTAGTATACAGTGTATCGCATCACAGTGAAAGTTGCGACTATTCGTGCACGTGAAATGTCCACGGTGGTTTCACGAAAAGACAGTGCCTAGATAGTTTGCCGCGCTCTTCAACAGAAATGGTTCGCGCGGCAAATAACCGGTTTGGTGTGCTCGAACATGGCTCGCGCAGCAGCCGCTCATACTCGATACGCAACTTAGGAACCGTCCATAAACCACATAATCGATTTTGGCCTCCTGTGAACCCTCCCTCCCCCCACGTAGCCCAACGTGGCTTTTGTCTCTCCCCCCCCCCCCCCAACGAAGCTTTTTCTCATATTGATTCCAGAAGTCATTTTTGTACTGTTTTCTCTTGTCAGGCTATCATAAATTACAAGCGGGGAAAATAAAATGACGTAAATAATTATTCACATGCTTCTGTATGTTCTGTATCTTAATATGAAAGAAAAGCTACGTGGCCTGGCTCGGAAACCCCCCCCCCTTTTAAGTAGCCCAGCGTAGCTTTCCAGCCAACCCCTTCCCCCCCCCCACCAAGCCACGTAGTTTATGCACAATCCCTTAAGGCCGGTTCACATTGGGCGGTTTTCACCGCAGTGGAAACTTAACCGTCGCCGCCTACAGAATTTGAGGTGTTTACATATTCAGCGGTAGAACCGTCGCTGCTTTTGCAGCGGTAAAATTTTCGCTGCTATGAAGAGCTGGTAAAAGGTGACATGATCGGACGTCAGTACCTTTCTTTTGATGACCTGAGTTTCATTTTGTGAAATTAGAAGTTAATTTAATTAATTTGGTGTTTATTACTTCGTAGTTAAGTTTTAAAATTGTTATTTTGAAGGTTCCATAGCCATAGAAGTAGAAAAAGAAAAAACCAAACGAAAACAGAATATTTGAGGAACGACGACACCAATTTTTTCATATATTTTGGGATGTTTATTTCGACAATTCCTTGCGAAACTTAATTACCACATTAAAAGGAGGAATACCCAGTTGATGAATTGTATTTAACGTGTGGAAATGCTGGCAATCTCCTTGAAGTAAGCAGATTTCTCATGGACCTACTATAAATAAACATTTAATTTCATATAATTCCAATTCGCTATATTTATTTTATGTTAATTAACGTGAAAACTTCTTGAGGTGAATATGAATAGATGTACAAGAAAAGTTTGCAAAATACACTATGCCATATAACAGGGCCCGCTCCAGGGGGGGACAAACCGGTCATTTGCCCGGGGCGCTAAAATTTAGGGGCGCCATTTCGGCTGTAGGTGTGAGAAAAATATTAATGATATTGATGTGTTAAATACCCAAATAATAAAAAAATTCCTCATACTGATTTTTTCGTTCGATATAAATTACAGTTCTTAGCTATTTGGGTGCGCCCCTCGAGACTTCGAAGAGACGGGGCGCGGAGGACCTCAAAGGGGCGCGCCGTTGTTCAGCCCCCTTTGTGTGAATTGCGCCATTTGTTAACATAGGAGCGACTTCAAAATGCACCACGTCCGCGCCATGTCTCAGCCCAAAGTCCGCGCCACGTGTCTTCTGTGTGAATTGGGCCTTAACACGCGAGTCGAACGCTGCTTCGACTTGTGTTGTCTTAACTTGCTTATTATTGCTAATTATAAAAGTAGTTTCATTAAACAACAGCATTAGTCTTATTACTACGTCCTTAGTGATAAGTGGAAGTTCATAAAATTTACTTCAGGATTTCATAATTTCTAAAGGTAAGTATATCTATGATTAAACTGTTATTTAGTTGGATATACGACATAAGCGCACAACGACAAAAGCGCACAACAGAAGCGAAGCGTGATAGGTGGGGGCTGTTACACATGACCTCGGCTACCTGTACTGATTCCGACGTTATACTGCCCACAAGCAGTGAAAAGGAGTGTTTTTCGCAATTGCAGTTAGGTTCTAATACATGAAATCGATAGTGCTTGGCGCGAAAGGCTGAGTATTTATTTTATTGAATTGATGAACCAAATCAATATGGATCTTAGTTATTGGAAATCGAAGTGGAATAATTTGCATAATAATTTCTTCTCGTAATCCGAGCCTCACAGATTTGTTGTACAAATTAGATACAGACATTGCAAGTGTTGTGGTTGGGTTAAATTACATACGCTAGCTTTGATTGCTTGTCAAAATACTATAGTTTAGTGGGTGTGGGACAGTACTTACAATCATTAATAAATAAATAATATTACCAGCTTTTGATTACCGATTAGTTACTTCACATACCATTAGATACTATATTCAATTTCTAATGTTAACTGCTAATATATAATAACCCATGATGCTTTCTATATATACGAATGCGGTTTCCAGATACTCTATAGGGCGCTAATGACCTCGTTGTCGACGCACCCTAAAGCCACAAAAACAACAACAACAAACTCCAGATACTCTAATTGCTGCATTTATAAACTGTTTCAACAAAAAGAAATTCATTAACTATTTTAGTGAATGTGAATAACTTTGTCATTTGGTTTAATAAATCATTGCGCGGCAATCAATCCACAACTTTTTTTTTTGGTGAACTTGGAACGTATTTGATATAAGCCTATAGAAATTGCCATTCTGTATACACGGTTTCTGTATTTGCAGCAAATTTACGGATCGTATCCTCCGGCGAATAAGCTCTGACCGTGTACCATAGTAACGCTAGACTTTCTTTATGTTCACAGGGTATGGAAAATATTTTGTGTTGTGCATAAATATTTTTTTATATTGATTGAGAATAATTTTGAAGTTATCTTAGTTATAGTTTTAGCTTATTTAGAACAAGGATTAATATTTACTTTTTATATTATTTTATAGTTTACATTGTTTGATTTATGTGCGAGCCTCTTCCAAAATGTCTGACGGTCAAAGAAAACTATCTTGTTTCCTGTGCAAAAAACGAAGGTTGGGAAAGGAAGCGGAAAGGCAGAATCAATCTGGCGCGTTAAAAATATATATTGTATTCAGGGCTGTACCAAAACAAATCTTAGAATCCAATATCAGGTCGGGATACAAAACGAACGGAATCGTCAGAGAATAATGGCAAAGAAATGAAGTTAGTTTCTAAACCAACATCAACCAACCCACAGAAAGCGTTCTACAAACTTTGTGCCCAAGAATTTTATGAGACGCTGAAAGAAGCTTTTTAGTAAGGCAAGGTCCACCTAAACTATTGCATAATTACTAATTTCCTTCCAATGACACAGGTCGACATTTTAGCGCAAAATATTATG
Organism: Vandiemenella viatica; assembly: GCA_031002005.1. NCBI lineage: Eukaryota > Metazoa > Arthropoda > Insecta > Orthoptera > Morabidae > Vandiemenella > Vandiemenella viatica. The sequence goes on from JARYHS010013631.1 coordinate 50,912,462, forward strand.
CTCGAATTTTAAGCAACGCAGAGCAAATATTGCGAGATTGGCTACTCTCTTTCACAAAACTGATTTTACTGCTTCTGTTGCAAAATTTTTGGTTCTTTAGTTAGTTCTCTCTCGAAGGAGGGTTTTAAAAATTGGAAGCCCCTAGGCGAAACTTTAAAAGAGCATGAAATTACGAAAAATCATATTCGGGCACAAAAATCATGGCTAGAAATGAACTAAAGATTAAATTGTTGTAAAACTATAGATCCTGTCGCTGAAATAGTTATTAATGCCGAAATAAATCATTGGAACGAGGTGCTTCTAAGAATCGTAACAATTACCGAAATTCTTGGTAAAAGTTTTCTGGTTTTTCAAGGTACAAGCAAGTTGTAATTTCTTAAAAATAGCTGAGTTACTGTGTGAATTCGATCCCATTATGGAAGAGCACGTCTGTTGAGTGCTATAAAAAGAAGAGACTAAAGCTCAATATCTTGGGAAAAATATGCAAACCGGGATAGTAGATCTGCTGTATCAAAGTGTAAAGTCTCATGTTATTGATGAAATAAAAAAAGTCAAATATTTCCATAATTTTAAACTGTACTCCTGACTTTAGTAAGATACAGCAAATTACTCTTGTAATCAGATATGTTTCAACCAATAAATTTCATCCTGATGTTGAAATTAAAATTAATGAAAGGTTTTAAGGCTTCTTACCAGCCGAAAGATCCACAGGAAAACAAATTACTGATATTATAATTGGAGAACTTAATGACTTGGGTTTAAATTTGTAGGATATCAGAGGGCAGGGACCGACAGCGGGTCCAATATGAGGGGCAATAAACCAGGAGTGCAAACTAGAATTAAACAATATAATTCGGAGCATTCTATGTTCCGTGTAGTAGCCATACTCTCAATCCTGTTGTTAATGGCAAAAGCATCCTTTGAAGCCGCTAATTTCTTCAACATGGTCCAAAAAATACATTTATTCTTTTCAGCATCTACTTTTCGATGGGCAATACTTTTAAAGCATGTTCAGGGTTCAACTTTGATAACATGGAGTGACACTAGATGGGAGAGTAGGATAGAGGCATTAAACCCTTTAAAATTTATTTGGGAGATGTACACGACGCCTTGCTAAGCATTTATGAAAACCAAGAAATTGATAACTTAATGATTTAGCCATTTTGGCAATTGAGTATGAAATTGCTGATGAAGTAAATTTAAAGATGTAATAAAAAATTCGCAAAATGAAAGTAGGGAAAAAGTTTTTTTTGTGATTTTAGCTTATTTGATGTAATCTCGTTTTATTTTCAAAATAATGGCATTTAGATTGTTTGTGTGATAATATCCATCTGTAACAGCATTTAAAAATGTAAAAATATGGTTAATTTGTGGCTATGTACAGATATTTCATAATCAATTTCTCTATTATGTGCTGCTAGATCAAAATTCAATAAATTCATTTATGAATATATGCTTTATTAAAATTTAAATAAAGTATTTTTATTCGATTAAAAATTAAAAATATGTACCTTTATTTTTTAAAAAAATATGTAATTCTACATATTCTTAAGGGGCGGCAATTTGTCTATTTGTCCGGGGCGACAAAACTGCTAGAGCGGGCCCTGCATATAATGGCTAAGACTTACATTTATTTGTATCTAATACATATACTTCACTGTGTAATCAGCTATCACTGTTGAGTTTATATTGCTTTTATACTTACAACTTACAAGCACAATCGACTAGTTAAACTTTTGTGATTAGATTGTAATCTGTTGAGTGTTTCAGTAACTATTACTTTACAAAGAAAAATCGAAAGTAAATGGCGCAGATGATGCCCAAGTTACTGAACACCTTGTCTCACTGCTGTGTTAGAAGAAAAGAAGACGGAAAAAAAACAGGAAAAAATGTCGAACCACAGAATTTCGAATGTTGAAAGTGTTCCTTGGCAAACGTCTAAGATATAAGGACACAGTTATATAGTATTAAACCTAAAAAAATTTCTATAAAATGTGATTCAACATTTTTCAACTTCTAGTTGACGCTCTAAAAATTTATGTAAATACGTGATCAAAAGTTTACCATCCAAAGGCATTTTTACTCATTTTTCATTTCGCCAAAATCATTCCTAATTTCAAGGCACACTTCTTTCCAAGCGTTCCTGGTAGCGTTCCGATCTTTAAAAGAATCTATAGTTTTGTCTCTTATAACTGGTCTCACTTCTGCTAACGAAATAAGAAGATCAATATCCATCATCATTTAACTCACATTACGATTTTTAAATTCAAAAAGTGTTAAATTTACACAGACTGAAAGCGCACAAGCGGTTAAAAAACCGCCGAGTGTGAAAGCGCCTCTTTGACCTCATGGGCCACTGTCCGGATTGGGGCGGCCAAATTACCGTCAAATGTAGTAGCAGCGCGCTGCTGCATACCTGCCGTTGATGGCAGCTCTGCCGTGGGTGTAAGCCCAGCGTGTAAAGCTCCCATTTGATCCCTCGCGCCACTACTAGAACGACGGCGACGGAAACATTTCCGCCGCGGCCGAAACCGCCCAGTGTGTAACCGACCTAAGAGTCGTCAGCAGCGCCGTACGTGGCCCGTTGTGCCGCCCCGCCCTCGCTAAACGTTTGTTTTCCCGCAGATAGCAGTAGAAAGCAGGTTTAAATCGCAGGAACCGAATTAATTTTTAGTTACTTGGCATTGTTTACTCTTCGGTTCGGCACAACTCTGATCGAGCGCAAACCTGCTTCCAGCTAGGGGGGGGGGGGGGGCAGCTGCCCCCCCTGCCCGTACCTGGCTACGCCCTTGCTATAAATATTTTAATCAGATAATGGAGTGTCAAACAAACAGAGTGGTAATTTGCCGGTAGGCACTCAATTCTGTTTGCGGATTGAGAAACCGATTATGAAGAAAGAATCTGTTTCTACTTTAACATTGAAATTTATATTTTAGAGCAGAGTTAATGGATCGAAACGAACGAACGAACTATAGTAAGCTGGTCTAAAGGCTTTCAACTGTTTGCACAGATAGAGAAACCAACATTAACACTGATCATTATGAATAAAAGAATCAATTACTACTGTAACACATAAATTTCTGTTTTAAAGCAGAATTAATTGTTGGAACCCATATATTCTCAAAACAAAATCAGTATCCAAAGAGCAAATTAAGTTAACTTTAAAAAAAAAAAATTATCATTAATTTTCCGATATTCAGCGCAAATCAAAATATTCATTTTTAGTTTCGCAATTTTTTTTACGCAAATGGACGTCTTTGGGCCACTTAGGTATTTATTTGCACTTTGTTAGTATTTTTTGGATGGTTAGTTGATACCATCAATGCATTCCTAATATTTCAGTTTCTATTAATTAAAACTATATTCATTTTAATTCGAAAGACTTGAAATTAGTAATTTTAAGAGATGCCGGGCAAACTAAAGTCAAATCTTTCAAAGTAATGTAACAAAACTACGACTATGAAATAGCCAAAACCCTGGAACAAATCCTCAAGCAGTGCACGTCTTGGGGCTTCTGCGGATGCTGAATTTCCGGAACAGTCGCAAGTTGGGTGACGACAGCAAACTGAATACTTGGTGTCAGGACGATCTGCCAAGACACCGGGAGAAACGCGAGCTCGGTGCAAAGAGCAAGCGGAATGGCGATCGATCTCAAGAGCTGCTGAAACACCGAAGTAAACAAAAAGGTGGCAATAACAATACACGCATATTTGGCATTGCAACGAGTTGCTGCTGAAACACTTGAACAAACGCGAGCTCATTACTAATGTTTTCCCGAGCATTCAACTAAATATCAATGACGAAAACTGGTTATGTGAGAGGACAATACTTGCCCCGAAAAATGATTCTGGAGCTAAAATAAAAATATTGGAGGAAATAGTAGGGAAAGTGAAACATACTCTTCAGTCGATACAGTAATGTCAACTGACGATGCTGCTAACTACCCCGTCGAGTTTTTTAAACTCCTTGGAGTTATCTGGGGTGCCGTCCGACAAACTCGAGCTTAAAGTTGGCGTTCCAGTTCTCGTGATGCCTAATCTCAGCCTCCCTAAGCCTGTGCAATAGCACCAGATTATGTATCACAGAACTAGGAAGAAACATTATGAAGGCGACAATTCTTACCGGCGTATCTAAAGGGGAAGCCGATATAATTTCGCGTATGTCAATTATTCCCAGAAATATTCGCTTTCAATTTAAAAGATTACAGTTCCCATTAAAAATTGTATTTTCAATGACAGTTAATAATCGCAGGGTCAAACGTTAAAAGTGGTAGGAATACATTTGGATACTCCCTGCTTTTCCCATGGTCAATTATATGTTGCCTGCTCGCGGGTATCGAGTACAAAAAATTTACATTTTTTCCAGAAAATAACACGTCTTACAGTATTGTATATACCGACGTATTAAACTGAAAATACTCCTAACATACAGAATATTTTTATTGTTTTAAAAGTTCGATGAAGTTGTTTGTAAAATAAATAAATTTTTGTTATTTTTTGCGATATTTATTACTATTATTACCAATAAAAATAGCTCTAAAATAAATTGTATGGTCGTATTGACCTGGTGACAAGGCTTCTTTACGTCTGTGCAATCAGCCCCTTTCGTAGCCGCCTAACCTTACCCAGTATGCCTACTGGGCCTAGAGGACCCACAGTTCTTCGTGGAATCAGAACCACATGAGCATTCTGGCGTACTTCACACAACAACCTGTGCCAGAGGTGAAGGTCGAGCTAAGGACCTATGAAAATCCTCTCCGAGACTGGGATGCAAGCTGGGGACTATTCCATCTGCAGTTGGACGCCCTAACCACTGGGCGACCAGACCTATCAAAAATCTTATATTACAGCGGACGAAGTCGCGGGTAACTGCTAGTTACAACTAAGGAACTCTCAGCCAGAAAAAAAAGATCACACACAGACTGTCGCCCCAAATAATTTGCTACTGACATAATAACAGACGTTAATTACTGTGCCTTACTAAAATATGACGACTGTGGAGTGGAAGACCATGAGACGCTATCACTCATTTAATTAATGAACATTGCGGTGATGGTGGTTGCCTTTGATAAGGAAGTAAACAGATCAAGTGTAAGAAAACTAGAAGTAAATTAAAGAAACATACAATAAAAGGAATCTCTCACAGAAAAACTAAAACCAAACCCTACAATTCAGTAATCAAACCAAAGGGTCTTCACGCCCCCATTAAATGCATGTTCTTTATGAAAAGTGGAGAAATAGAAAAGACAGAGCGGAGGAATAAAGATCTGTTCAAGCAAAGAGAAAATGAAAGGATGTCAGAAAGAGGAGAATCAGCTTCTTTTTTTTGTCACATAATGAGAATGGATAGCAGCAGACATAAAAAGAGTTTTCAACCTTTTTTACAATAGTAAGAATGGCAACCAGTGAATCTAAGGAGCAAAAAAAAAATATTGGTAATCATGCACAATAGGTAAAGTACGGTAGAGACTGGAATAACAGATTACAAGACAGGGCAACTCTCAGAATATTGATCAAAAATTTCGTGGGTTTCCAACAGATGAGAAAATGTAGTAACGTTTGGACTTAATAAAGGAGGAAACAGCAAAGTTAAAGGATGAACTAGTGGAACAAAAGAAGCGTCGAAATGAAAATTGTACACAGGATTAATTTTCGTGATCCTTATATGGCCGAAATCGACGAGAAGCAGAAGAAATTATGAATGAAGTGTTTTAAGGGTAATAAAATGTGCTGATTGACAAAGAAATTGGAAGAACCACTAATGACCACAGCGTAGTGCCAAGTTACAAGTGGAGGGTATTTCAGGATAAGATCAGGTGGATAGTTCCCGCCAATAAAGTTCAGAAGTGTTACTTCTAATGTGGACGTTTGATGACTATCTGTAAAATGAGAATTTAGCTTATAGTAATTGTATACTGGCTAGTGTTGAAAATTGAAAAAAAAAATTCAGCTTTGTGAAGAAAAAAAACTTAGCACCCTTGTTTTTTTCTAAATTTTTTTTTTTTTTTTTCAGAAAACAATATATTTGATAAATTATAGTTTCATTTACGGAACTTACGTTTTACAAGTGTGTTTTAAATCTTACTGAATCATATAATGTTTTACATAATGGTTCATAAATGTATCTATATAGGTAACATAATTTTATTCATCCTATGTCAGTACCACATTCACTAGTATCAGCATTACCATCACTAGTTCAGTCGGTGTCGGAATTTTCTGTTTCTTCTTCTGTCTCCTCTATTTCCATAACTTCAGAAGAAGTTACATTTTCTTTTACTGGTTGTTCTTGTATTGTACACAAAACATTTTGAGATTGCAATTTTAAATTGTGAGCAAAGTACACACTGTGCTTAAAGACTGCGCCGATAGTTCTGTATTAGGGTCTTTTAAGTTTGAATTTAAATCTATTATCATACAAAATAGGAGCTTTATTTCTTTTCAATCGTTGGTTTACGCCAAAGTTGCAAGGAAACGATTCATAATTACTGACAATTTAATGACTCAGTATCAATATACGCTGAGAGTTTAACAAGTATAAGTAATAAAAAGAGGCAAAAAACCGTAGATAAATTTTAAATTCCTAATTTTTTGAAAAGATCCATAGGTCTACAGATAAATTCGTAGGGCTAACAGCACTAGTTCAAATAGCGAGTATCAATCCAAACAATGGGGAACGGGGATTCCTTATCGCGCAACCTAGCCTCTTCGGGAAGTCCCCGTTCATAAAAGAAAATTTCATTCAATGTTGCCAATATTTTCGTATTTTTTTTCTACTGAACCAGAAAAATATATTAGATTTAAAAATTAAGAAATGTACTTAGAATAAACTCTAAAACAGTCATATTAAACAATAAATGCCTTACAAATTTGAGATTTAGTAGTTATGGAAAAAAAACGTGTCCCAGAAAAAAAACATGTTTTTTTAGTTTTTTTCGTGTTTTTTTAAAGCCAGAAAAAAAACGTTATTTAACAACACTAGTACTGGCTTATGCTATAACTGGAGGGTAAGTATTCTGGGTGAATAGTACTTGTCTGTAACCGTCCATTCTGATGGACGATTGATTGCTAGCTAACTTACCTACGAAACAGTATTATTATTGTGAGTTAGTTAGTAAATGGTGTGGGAAATTCCACAGTTTGCATGCCCAGCAATTGATCAGATCTCCCCAAAGGTGGGTAGTTTGGTGTTTATTGAAAGTCTTCAGCAATCCTATAAACTATCTCGACTCATGGTACATAGCTGCATCTAGTTGCCTACTCTCTTTAATGGCATCACTATTGTCCGCATCAAAGCAACTAAGCACGGTGCCAGGTTAGCCACGTAGCAAAAGTTAACAAATGCTGCGGGCCCCGCTCCTTCTAGCAAACCAAGCGCCTCTTGTTCACACTTGTTACAGGCCCCGCGCTGTTTTAATGCGGCTCTGACTAAGCGTCATCTGTATTTCATTTTAACAACCGTTACATATTTCATACCAAATGCTTCTTCCCATATAGGATAGTAGATGAATATTTTTTGACCAACATTCTATCAACCACGTATTCCATCATCAGCCAAGCATTAATATCTCAAATTATCTGATCGATACGTATGCTTCATAGCTATCAGTAGGTCCCAACAGACACACTAGCTAAAGCCAGTCCTTCTTTCACAGTATTGCCCATGCCTAAACTGTAAGTACTGGGACTAAGGCGTTTCAAGCCAGAAACCGGGAAAACCCATGACGTCACGAGGTGAGCAGCCAATCAGCATTCAGGGTCGTATGACGTCAAAAGATGGTAGACCGTTAGTTCATTTGGTGGCCACTAGGGAGCAGCACCAGTAGGAGGGGTTTAAGAGAGCACGCCAGAAACCGGGAAAACCCGTGACGTCACAAGATGGCCGCCCCCCGTTGAGCCGGTCAAGATGGCCGCCCCCGTTTGGCCGGTCAAGATGGCCGCCGTTAGTTCCCCGATTGGCCACACAGATGGCAGCATCTCCTGGGGGCGCTGGACCGTTAGTTCACCGATCGGCGGCTGGATGGCGCGGGTGTCCCAATATGCGTGAAATATTTCGACGTTTGCGTGAGCGGCTATTGTTTGCCCGGAAGTCCGACAGGTTACGAAATGGCTCCATTACAGAGCGATACAGCTAGGCTGGTGTGTGTTTGCCATCCACCATTATGAAAGCATAGCTGGGTGCCTGGCTGGCGGACAAAGAAATTAGGGCGTCCAATGCATATTGCAGAGTCTCAGGCTTGCAAAAAATTTCATGTGTATTTGTTATTTGTTCAGGTGTCCTGCTATCGGGTTGCGCCATCGAAACCGTTCCAGCAGGATACATAGAAATTCACTGCGGTTCAAGAAGAAATTATTACGAGATGACAATAATTATTATATGTCAGTTTTCGTAGAACAAATATAAGAATCTCTAATCCCTCGCCAGAATAACGTGTTTTAAAAACGAAAATCGAAAATTTAGTTTTCATTCTGGGTGAACAGAAAAACTGCTTGAGTCTTTGTATTTAATTAAAAAATAAGACATAGACCACGAGAAAGCGTAACTTTTACGTTTAAAACGTGATAATGAACTATGGAATGTCCTGACTTAGCTCAAATTCATATCTATACAATGCAGTTCTGATTTTCGAGGATGTTTATAACTCTGAGCGAATATAAAGAGGAAATAAGCATCAGTAAGGTGGGATTCCAATATAATTAATCGTTAACAGCGTTAATGATAGAGAGAATTCAACTAACGACCTCGGTAGCGTTGGGGCTAGAGTGCCGAAGGTCGCCGGTTCGAGTCCGGCAGCGGTGTTTTTATTGAAAAAGCCGTTCCAACTCGTCAATTTCAAAACGAAAATTTTAGTTTCCACACCTAGAGAGTATGGCGCCAGCTTGCTATGAATAAAAAATAAGTCGAAAAGCATAAATGTTTCCTTTTAAACGTTCGATATGGGGAAAAAAAACCGTCATAAACTCCAGATATAAAACCGAGGAAGAATTCTATGTGTACCTGTTTTCATGAAATTATTTAGCGTTCTTGCCTCGCATTCGGGAGGACGGAGGTTCCAGGCATCCATGGTTTCCCAAAATCACTCCAAGTGAATGCCGGGGATGCTACCTTCAAAAGGCCATGACCGAATTCATTCCCATTCCTTCCCGTCTCTAAAGACCACGTTGTTAGAGAGACGTTAAAAAAAAAAGTACCTGTTTTAGCGTTCTGGCCTTGTATTCGAGAGGACGGCGTTTCCGGGCATCCAGATTTGGGTTTTCCATGGTTTCCCCCAAATCACTCCAGGTGAATGCCGGGATGCTTCCTTCAAAGGACATGGCCGAATTCCTTCCCATTCCTTGCCCCCCATCCTTCCCCGTCTCAAAAGGGCCACGTTGTTAGAGAGACGTTAAAAAGTTTAAAAAATTAAATTATTGTGATAAAGTATAGCAATACCACACATACGTTATTCCTTTCAAAATTCGTAGCCTCAAAAACCCATCAATGGTGAAATCCTTTCATTGAAACCGAGAGACATTCACCGACGAAGGTAGGGAAAACCATAAAAAAATTCCGTTCATCGAAGCAGGCAGACATTAAAAATTAATACACCGACGAAGAGACGGGAAACAAACTCAATTAGTCACATCATGTTGGATTCGTTATGAACAATACAATATAGCTCACGAGTGTCACCTACATTCCGTGTATTTTAAAGGATGTATTAAATTGTGTGTAATGAAACACAGACACTTTTTGAACTCAAAGAGGCATTGAAGGGGTTTACTGATGTATGTAAGTGTGACCTCGATGAATTAATAGCTCCTAAACTAAAGCAAAGTTGTCGATTTGAAAACCAGTTTCTTTCCCTACAGACATTTCTGAAGTGAATACATGATGTCAAACCAATCAGCATGTATTTTTTTTTCAAGCCTATTTCTCAACCCTGTCTTTGGACAAGAGGCCACTTGAAAATATTTGTGACAAAGCCTTTCCCACATCAAAGCTAGAAAAAAAATCAAAGTTTCCAGTTTGACAATGGCAAAGCTCAAGGAATGGAAACATCAGTACGACTCCTTATTTCCCTAATCTTATCTCTGTTGCCATTGGTATAAAATATTTAATCACACTCGTAATTGTTGCCATCAAGGTCAAACCTTTGTCGTCTGTATCAATTCTGTTATGCTTTCGTAAGCAATCACAAATTGAGTGTCCTTAGCTGTACTTTGTCTAAAATTCCAATCAATCCCTTGTGACACATCAGTGATTGACACCTTTAACTGTTTTTACAGCACAGCACGTATGTTCCAGGAACGAAATACGTCTGTTAATCTTACTAATTTCACCCCTGTCGAATCGAAGTACGCCAGTCCTATGTGATAAAAATCGAGTCACGCTAAGGCAGTGCTTTCGCAAAGTCTTCTGCTAATCAGTAGCCAGGTACCAAAATGTTCATTTAAGGTGGTTCTACTACAGTTTTCCAGGGAAATTCTCCCCTTTTCCAGGAAATTATTTTTCAATAAATCAGGGGGACGAAATACGTCTGTTAATCTTACTAATTTCACCCCTGTCGAATCGAAGTACGCCAGTCCTATGTGATAAAAATCGAGTCACGCTAAGCACAGAACATGCCTGAGACCATCGCCTGTGACCAAGGTGGAGATACAGCGGACGCGTACATCGTGTTTTAGTAGGTCGGTATACCGGCGCATATTACCGCTTCTAGCGCAATGAAATTCCGGTCTTCAGTGCGGTCCTAAAAATGCGGTTACCGGTAGTAGGTCCCGGTCGGAAAACTCCGGTAAACCATCGCGGTCCGCGCTTTTAGACCGGCGTATTACGGTATTTCTGTCCGCAGTGGGGAAGGGTGGCCACCTCTCGCCGCGCCCGCCTGGGCAGGTTCACCCAAAATTTGTCTTTGATGAGCTGCTATTAACAAATGACTTTTGGCCAAACATTGCCAAGAGCTTAGTTCCAGCCACCAGCTATACTGATGGCACATTAAAAATCAAGTATGTGTGGTGAGCACTGAGATGTATTGTAAAGACATGCTATCATCTGCCTATCATGTAACACCTCAGTGTGGATGTCGTGTGTCGGGACCCTTTCCTGCAATTACTTGTATGTATGTGGTAACTTATGAAATTAGCTTTGTACATATTACCAACGATACTGAATGGCAGAGAGGTCTGTAGTGTGAGTTAAATGATATGATTTTGATGTGAGGAGTTTGTTACTTGGAACACATGTTAATGATGATTTTTTTTGTCAGTCTTGAGCCATGGGGGTTCTGTCCCACTTTTTCTTTGCCATGATTGGGCTGGTTGTTGTGTTGAGCTCGCTGTAGGCATGGATATATGTGTCTGTGTGCGTCTTTCTCTGTGTCTGTATGCGTAAGTATGGTGATACCTTCCTTAAACTCATTTATCTGGACGTATGAATTGCTGTTCCTCCCATATGTTTGTGCTTGTGTGGAGACGTATGGGTTTGTGGGTGAGACCTAGTATGAATATGGAGGTTATGATACCCGTCTGATAGACAAGTGTCTATTGTAACTCATGGTACCTGGGTCACATGTTATTAAATGACCGAAAGGGTTGCGGTGTGGGAGAGATGTGACTGTGATTTCAAACTTCACACATCCTGTAACTCTTCAGTTTGGATCTAGCATGTTCAGTCTCTTTCCTCCAGTTATGTATGGTGATGAATGGAACTGCGTGAATGCATTGACATGTGGTGTGTGTATGTGTGTCTTTCTATGATTTTTGGCCAGTCATGGGTGTTCTGTTTCACTTTTTCGTTGCCACGATTGGGCTAGTTGTTGAGTCGAGATCGCTGTAGGCATGGAAATGTACGTGTGTATGCGTCTCTATCTCTGTGTGTTTTTTTTGCGTAAATGTGGTGATACCTTCCTTTATCTCGTTTGTCTGGATGTATGATGTGCTGTTCCTGCACTTATGCTTGTGTGAGGTGACATATGGATTTGTGGGTGAGACCTAGTATGAATATGGGAGTTATGATATCTGTCTGATGACCAAGTGTCTACTGCTACTCGTGGTACATGGGGGCACATATTACTAAATGACAGAAAGGGTTGCGGTGTGGGCGAGATGTGGCTGTGATTTCAAACTTCACACATCCTGTAACTCTTCAGTTTGGATCTAGCATGTTCAGTCTCTTTCCTCCAGTTATGTGTGGTGATGAATGGAACTGTGTGAATGCATTGACATGTGAGTGTGTGTGTGTCTTTCTATGATTTTTGGCCATCATGGGTGTTCTGTTCCACTTTTTCGTTGCCATGATTGGGCTAGTTGTTGAGTCGAGATCGCTGTAGGCATGGAAATGTACGTGTGTATGCATCTCTATCTCTGTGTGTTTTTTGCGTAAATGTGGTGATACCTTCCTTTATCTCGTTTTTCTGGATGTATGATGTGCTGTTCCTGCACTTATGCTTGTGTGAGGTGACGTATGGATTTGTGGGTGAGACCTAGTATGAATATGGGAGTTATGATATCTGTCTGATGACCAAGTGTCTACTGCTACTCGTGGTACATGGGGGGCACATGTTACTGAATGGCAGAAAAAGCTTAGGTGTGGGATAGACGTGTTGGTGCGAACAGTTTTGTACCTAGCACACATGATACTGGATGGTAGTGAGGTCTGTAGTGTGAAATAAATGAGATGATGTTGATGTGAAGAGTATGGTGCTTGGAACATATGTTACTGATGATTTTTTGGTCAGTTATGAGCCATGGGGGTTCTACCCCACTTTTTCGTCGCCATGATTGGGGCTGGTTGTTGTGTCTAGCTCGCTGAAGGCATGGAAATGTGAGTGTTTGTGCGTCTCTCTCTGTGTCTGTATGTGTAAATATGGTAATACCTTCTATAAACACGTCTGTCTGGACGAATGATTTTGCTGTCCCCTCCACTTATGTTTGTTTGTGCTAGTGTATTGAGATGTATGGATTTGTGGGTGAGATCTGATAGTCACTTTTTTACTGAATGGTAGAAAGGGTTGTGGTGTGGGAGAGACGTGTTGATGGTAAATGTAATCAACTGGGGCGTGATGAACACTATTTATGGTATAAACACTTAGGTTTATGGTGAAAACATGCCATCTTTTGCACACCTTCTATCTCGCCAGGCTGATGATATGTAAGGAGACTTCTGTTTTTCAGCCAGTCATGAGGCAAGAGAGTACTACACCACTTTTTTGTTTCCATGATTGGTACCGGTAGTTGTGTAGACTTGGACATGTGTATCTGCGTCTCTCTTTGTGCATGTAAGCGTAAGTAACTCGTCTGTCTGATGATTTTTGTAACGATAGTTCTGTCCAGTTAATCAGTTGTAACGACAATTCTGCCCCCACTTCATCGTTTCCGTGATGCTTGCTGTCAGTTCTGTCGATCTCGCTGTATGCATGTACAAGTGTGTGCGTGTGTCATTCCTCTGTGGATTTGAGTCTAAAATATATGGTTATAGAATTATCAACGTGTGCTTCTAACCATTGTTTCAGGGCTTAGACAATCTCCCATTTCGATGTGCTCTTTACAGTTTACTGCCGTTTGTGTTGGCATGTGAATTTTGATTCTCACTACATAAAAATCATTTAACAGAGAGGGGTGATGTACCAGAGAAGCGAAGGACTTGGGTACAAACCCACAGTCAGACCATTGCTTGTGTGGTGTAGTATGGAGTCCACATTTTTTGTACATCAAATGCAAGGTGCAAAGGAGGGCAGTTAGATTTATCTGTGTAAAATATTCAGTAAGTGACATAATAAAGGAGCTGGGGCTGGGATGTCATTGGAAGATAGGAAGAGTGTTGAGTGGCTGTAGGTGGCGTATAATGCTGTTAGAATGGATATTGGTGGAATAATTCTGAGTGGCGTATGGAGCCTAAGTTGACCATGACCACAATCTCGCACTAGACTTTAGGTGATGAGGCCTGAATGGATAAAATATCTAAACACCCACTTTGACCTAACAATTTACGACAGTTCAAGTGTGAGCACTATCTTAGGCGTAATAGAACCTATGGTGACGTTTTGGATACTTGTCGATGTGTGGGGATCTTCTATGAAAATGTGGGTTATGATGTCTGTTTGATGACCAAGTTAGCTAAGAGCATTATGGTAACTTTATCGTGGTTACTTGAACAAAGCATGCAATTACAAACAAATGTCAGACTTGGTCCTGAATCCGAAGGTTGGCGTTAGATGGGAACATTTTAAGCCGAATGGAGAACTCCCCTGGGTCCTGATTTATTGAAAAATAATTTCCTGGAAAACTGCAGTAGAACCACCTTAAGTGAACATTTTGGTACCTGGTTACTGATTAGGAGAAGACTGTTTGAATTTTTGGTTTACTTTAACGCACGAACAGAAGGTAACTGATCAGGGGTTGGAGTGGGAATCATTGGAAAACAGAAGGTGGTTTGAGGAAGTGCTGTGGGTATGTTGGTGATGAGGCTAGGGGTGGATCTTGGTGAAAGAATTAGGAATAGAATATCAGTAGAAGCTGGCACTGGATTTCTTCTATAAGGGAGTATCTCCACCTTGGTCACAGGCGATGGTCTCAGGCATGTTCTGTGCTTAGCGTGACTCGATTTTTATCACATAGGACTGGCGTACTTCGATTCGACAGGGGTGAAATTAGTAAGATTAACAGACGTATTTCGTCCCCCTGATTTATTGAAAAATAATTTCCTGGAAAAGGGGAGAATTTCCCTGAAAACTGTAGTAGAACCACCTTAAATGAACATTTTGGTACCTGGCTACTGATTAGCAGAAGACTTTGCGAAAGCACTGCCTTAGCGTGACTCGATTTTTATCACATAGGACTGGCGTACTTCGATTCGACAGGGGTGAAATTAGTAAGATTAACAGACGTATTTCGTTCCTGGAACATACGTGCTGTGCTGTAAAATACAGTTAAAGGTGTCAATCACTGATGTGTCACAAGGGATTGATTGGAATTTTAGAAAATACAGCTAAGGACACTCAATTTGTGATTGCTTACGAAAGCATAACAGAATTGATACAGACGACAAAGGTTTGACCTTGGTGGCAACAATTACGAGTGCAATGAAATATTTTATACCAATGGCAACAGAGATAAGATTAGGGAAATAAGGAGTCGTACTGATGTTTCCATTCCTTGAGTTTTGCCATTGTCAAACTGGAAACTTTGATTTTCCTAGCCTTGGTGTGGGAAAGGCTTTGTCACAAATAATTTCAAGTGGCCTCTTGTCCAAAGACAGGGTTGAGAAATAGGCTTGAAAAAAATTACAGCCTGATTGGTTTGACATCATGTATTCACTTCTGGAATGTCTGTAGGGAAAGAAACTGGTTTTCAAATCGACAACTTTGCTTTAGTTTAGGAGCTATTAATTCATCGAGGTCACACTTACATACATCAGTAAACCCCTTCAATGCCTCTTTGAGTTCAAAAAGTGTCTGTGTTTCATTACACACAATTTAATACTTCCTTTAAAATACACGGAATGTAGGTGACACTCGTGAGCTATATTGTATTGTTCATAACGAATCCAACATGATGTGACTAATTGAGTTTGTTTCCCGTCTCTTCGTCGGTGTATTAATTTTTAATGTCTGCCTGCTTCGATGAACGGAATTTTTTTATGGTTTTCCCTACCTTCGTCGGTGAATGTCTCTCGGTTTCAATGAAAGGATTTCACCATTGATGGGTTTTTGAGGCTACGAATTTTGAAAGGAATAACGTATGTGTGGTATTGCTATACTTTATCACAATAATTTCATTTTTTAAACTTTTTAACGTCTCTCTAACAACGTGGCCTTTTGAGACGGGGAAAGGATGGGGGCAAGGAATGGGAAGGAATTCGGCCATGTCCTTTTGAAGGAAGCATCCCGGCATTCACCTGGAGTGATTTGGGGAAACCATGGAAAACCCAAATATGGATGCCCGGAAACGCCGTCCTCTCGAATACAAGGCCAGAACGCTAAAACAGGTACTTTTTTTTAACGTCTCTCTAACAACGTGGTCTTTAGAGACGGGAAAGGAATGGGAATGAATTCGGTCAGGGCCTTTTGAAGGTAGCATCCCCGGCATTCACTTGGAGTGATTTTGGGAAACCATGGATGCCTGGATGGGGATTCGAACCTCCGTCCTCCCAAATGCGAGGCAAGAACGCTAAATAATTTCATGAAAACAGGTACACATAGAATTCTTCCTCGGTTTTATATCTGGAGTTTATGACGTTTTTTTTTCCCCATATCGAACGTTAAAAGGAAACGCCTTTATACTCCGGCAGTGACGTCGACACCCACTTCTGTTTCAAACAGTATACATCTGAGAGGAAGTGGATTCGTGACATCATGGAGACCATCATACTCGATTTCCCGATTAATGGATGAACTAATCGTCCATTGTCTACTTAAACCAATGGGTCCATTTAAACTCCTCGAAGATAAGACTTTAATTATATTTAAGTTACTCGGTAAAGGTGGAATTGGTATACGCAACACACGATGACCACTAGGAAATAAAGTGATAGACGAATCCATAGTTTTGTCGCCGCGATACAACTTGTCTGACGTCCACAACAGGGATGAGGAAATAGTTGCAGGCGAGCACACCTGTGTAAACACGCCCCGGGCGGCGGAATTTCCCCGCTAGCTGGGGGTGTGGAATGTCTGCGCCCAAAGAAATTAAGCCCTTGGGAGATGGCGCCATCTGTGCGGCCGGTTGAGGAACTAACGTGTGACGTCATACGACCTTGGCCGCCATTGGTCCATTAGAATTTCCCGCCATCCAACTGGGACGTCATGGAGGGGAGGGAATGGAGGGAGGTCCCCCCCACCACTTCGTGACGTCACGGGTTTTCCCGGTTTCTATACAGAAAACAGGTTCTCCATCTACTAAGAGTCTATTTCAGCTCCTGGTTATGCTTTAGATTCAGAACTTGATTCCTGAATCTCTGTTTAACCATGATATAATCTAGCTGTTATCTAAATGTATACCTGACGTTTCCATGTGTATATCGTTCGCGTATGATTCTTAAATAATATATTCGTCGCTACGAGTTTATATTTTTCCCAAAATTGTGACGACCTGCTTCCTAAATCATTTCTTTCTGCTAGGCCAAAGCTCCATCTTTTCCTTCTCCTACTAATGCATTACAATGGTTATTAGATTTTCCTCCCCTTCACATATTGGATTAATTCGTTAATTTCTTCGTATATTTTCACTATTCCTTCATCATCTTCCTCCGACGTTAGCATATATACTTGTACTAAAGTGGTTGGAGCAGCCTCAATTTATATCCAGTGAAAATATTCCTATCACTAACCTGTTCGTAATAACTCATCCGTTTCTCCACTCTTTTCTTCGTTATAAATCTACACAAGTAAATCCTCTGACAGCTTTCGTGTTCATTATTATATATTCTCCAGACCAGAAATCCTTCTTCTTTATCTCTCTAAAACCAACGAATTCTAACTTAAGTCGTTCCATCTCCCTTTTTAAGTTTTATTATCTATTTGACCTCTTCAGATTTCTAGCATTCCACGTTACGACTCGTAGAATGTCTTGGTCCATTCTGATGACTCCACCCTGAGCTATTCCAACCCGGTGATCCCATTGAGGGACTATTTTAGCTCCAGAATATTTTAACCGGGAAGAAGCCATCATGCTATACGTAATTTGCGAGAATTTCATGTCCTCGGGGCACCCTTTGGGTGTTAATACAGTGGCATAGCGTTGCGTTCTGCATCCTCATTCCGTTAATCAGTTCTGATTCATCCACATATAGGGGCCGTTACCAACCTTGTTGTGTGAGGGTGGCCTGGACCGCTTAACGCTCTCCTGCCCTTCTGTCAGGAGACAGTACTAAGCAGTGGGTGACTCCTTATACCCGGAATTTTTCAGTCGTCAGAGCCTCGTCCGTGCAAACGGGGTGCACCACGTGAAGGAGAGGTTGACATTTGGTTGCAAAAGGCTAGTATAGTCTCTCCCAGGCCCGTATGATTTTTTTATATGGTTGATAATAGGATATCAAAATACAAAAAGAAATAATTAATAATAATACCGTGTTGTGGTATTAACCGAGTGGACTGTGTTTATAAACGGTCGCGCAGGTCGTTCCTAACCCGCTTCCGCTACCACGGAATCGTTGTGATCTGCTTCACACACAGCCAGTTTCCTGAAGATCGGTTTAAGGGTCTTTGGAAATCTCAACTGTGACCGGGATCTGAACCGGGTAACTTTCGATATACAGACCACTGAACCACCAGACTGCTCTTACAAAAGCACTTAAAAAAGGCCAAGTCTCGTGGTTGTCTATTGATAAAAAGTTATGAGATCTTATTTCGAGCCAAGTCTTGACTCTACAGTGTGTATTTACTTAATTCTCTGAAACAGAATGGTTTATCTCAGAGCTGTTGATCGTTGATTTAAAGATTAAAAAAATAAAATATTAGGTAACTTGGCCATCATGCATATCACATTATAGTGAAGTAGACAGCGAAACTTCCACCTACAAAAATACTTTAATTGTGTTGCTTTACCAGCCGTACAACCACACAAAATCTCAGATTTGTTTCGAACATATTTTTGTTTAATAGGCCTTGGAATAAATCGTACAAATTATGCCTTTCATTTTAGTCAAAATTATAACATGTATAATGGCCAACTAATCTGTATATTTTTCAATTCACTCTTTAATTTTTAAATAAACGATCCAAAACACCAAGATAGTCCATTCTGTTCCTGAAAGTGAATGTACACTGTAGACTTATCTCAGAACGAGATTCCATATGTTTCTTTCAGTAAAAAACAACAAAACTTGGACATACTTTTGTGGGATTAATCAGAATAAAAGTATTCCATATGCGAAAATATGACATGAGCTATAAATATGTGCAGTTTAGTTGAAACCCGTTATTAGTTTTTGCGTGATGTGCGATCACACAGACAAAATGTATGACTTTGGCCTCTGAATCATAAAGAACTATGTTACCAATCTTGATAAAGGGTTTCTTCTAGCCAAGGGGGGACGTACACGAAAATGACGAAAATAGTGAAATTTTTTTATTTCTTCTTCATTTACTACATGTTATTGAAATTTCAATTACCAAATATTACGTTCCAATTCAGCTCCTAAGTGCGAGAAAAATGATAATTTTTAATAGCTTGCACAGGGCCACGCCCCATTCATTCTCCCTCATTATCTATTATTATCTATTTATGGGGCGTTTTTTCCAGTTTTTTGCAGTCACAAGTAGGGAATGTCCGTATACTACATCAAGAAGGCTGTGGAATGACATTTCTGCCGCTGATTTTGTATTCTTTGGTTTATAGCGTTTGTTAACAAGTGAATGTTGTGGATTAATTTTTACAAAAGTGGTGAATAGATCTGTTGTTATATTTTTTAGCATGCCTCGTTCTAGTAAATTGTTTTAAAAGGTTAGGAAGTGTCGTGCTCCTGGATGTCATAAAGACAAATTAAAACTAGTCCTATAACAACAAATGAACACTTGACCTCAGCCAAGATAGAGAGTGCTTCAAAAAGGAAAATTTAGGCTTATTGATTTGAAAATATTATCTGATATTATATCATATGTTTGTGTATGTGCTGACTGCGGTGCAAGAAGTTTGAGATTATATGACGACGAAAACAGTATTGGAATAGTGTGTAAGGAGTATATACTTTTGTAACTTTATGTACCTTTTTCTCACAAAGTAGAGTAATGAAATTTGGCAGTTGTCTAGTCAGTACTACAGTGAAAAATTCTGTGGAATGAATTTTCATTTAATAAAATAGTAAGGCATTTATGGTAGAATGAGGTCCTTAAATTCGATATATTATTTTTCAGGGAAATTTGGAGACCCGTAAAAATTGAACAAAAGAAGATATCAAAATTCGGTTCCACAGATGTATGTAATAATGCTGTTTGAAATTGTGTACAAAAATGCGTCAATTTTGTTCGGATAGTTTTTTGAGAAAAGGAACATTTGTAATTATATTATTTAAAAAAATCAATTGTTAATAAGTAAAGATGTAAAAGGTCAATAAACATGAAAATTTACGTAAGTATGCACATAACATTTCTTAATAACTGTACCAAATTTGGTTTGATTACCTTAAAGAATATTAGATTATATAAAATTCTTTTCGAAGTACTGCAGTTTTGCGTATGTCCCCCCTTACCGGTGACATTAGCTATCGCTATGTTTAGTTTTGTTAAAATCCTTCCTTAAGTGATTATGTGATGAACGGAAATAGAGAGAAAGACGGATAAACAGGTAATATTCAATTTTTTACTCTTTTAGAATTAAATTTTATACGATTTTATTTGTATGATATAAACTATTCACAGTAAAATATTATCAGCATCATAAAAGTGGAAACAAATTTACACATACAGTTGGAAGCAGTCATTAAGTGTATAAATCAAGTGCGTATGCCTAGTCAAACCTGATATGAATGTATGCCCTACGCAGTCATTCAGGTTAGTTAGATTGCGAACTAAGTAAAATCTTAGAAATCTTCGCAGAGGCTTCTTGGGCAATAAGTAACAATATGATAATCAATTTGGTTTGAAGATACGCTGCCGAGGTTTGGGACAACTGGTATTTTATAATATTACGGGTGAGTTTGGAGTTATTAGAGTTTAGAGAGAATTAGGGCAAGGGTCTTGGCTGAATTTGGAGATGGTCTTTTGAAAGAACTATTCCGACAATAACCTGGCTTCATTTCATGGGAAGGTTTCCGACAGTGTACACCGCTATAAGGAATTTACGCACTTCACCTTTTCCATATAGAATATTGTAGATTTAAATTAAAGTGTTGCTTTTGGTATTTCAATACGACCCAATGCAATAGTTGTCATTTATCTAACTGTCCATTGTTCCTCTACTTCAGATGTGTCACCAGTTTTCCTTTCATTTCTGGTATCTAGATTTTAGTTGTTTTTATTCCTATATGACACGATGTGTATATTGTTAGTGGACAAACATTTTCCGCCCGATTTTGTAACATTCTTTTAACAACGTCGTATACTTGGGGGAAATATATTCGCTTTCAGCACGGAGGCCGATGTGTTGGAGTCGTTTTACTAGTTACAGTTATTGCGCACACAGTTTGATGTAGCTGAACATAAATCTAACTGACGTTTGTGCTACTACAGCATGCAGGTGCACATTACTCTTTTACTGATAATACCTGAGGTAACGCTGTTCTCCGAAGTGTAGCTAAGTGCCTAATGCAGCGTTCGCTTCACGCTCTTACTTTGGCAGCTTTGTTCCAGAGATGCGTTAAGGTTCAATCTAGCTGTGTACTTGGAGTTGATACCACGTTTTAGAGCTTTAAGTTGGGGATATCTTCTACGTGACAGTTCGTTGATGGAAGAGGCGAGTTCAACTTCTGATCGAGTTGAGGTATAGTCACTTAAGCTTAAAAAATTCCGTTCGGAACCCACTCCTGAGAATCTTTAACGATTTTTTGACGAGGAATTGAACCTGTGGAAGGTTTCTCATCACCTTCAAGATTCTAAAAGTGATGATGACTCAGGTGAGGAACAGAATATAGGGGTTACGATAAAAAAATACTGTTATCGTTGTAAAATAGTGACAGAACAACGTATTTTAATGCGGAGTTTGAGGTGTACTGGCTTTCCAAAACGATGTGGCCAGTTCCAACAAGTTCGGTATAGTTAGTACGTTGTCAACCTATTCTATATCTACAAAAGTCAACCAATGTGTATCGGTTCCAGAAACACGTAAAAACTAATGATCATGGAGTGTACACTATTTTGAAGTTTGGGATCAAATTTAAAATATGTGGTATGTATTAAGTTTCTACGTAAACACAGCGACGGAGCAACAAATGAAATTAATTCTGAACTAAACGTCAGAAACATCAAAGATGTAACCAAAACTAGATGTTGTACACTCCATTACTACAGTAGAGTAGCACTCATCGTGAAAATATTACCCCATGTACCGGTTTTTTTCTTTAAATTTCAGGTATTCAGTTTTTTAAACGGTGTAATTGGCCATATTGAATGCGAATAAGTAACTAATAATTACGAAAAACATCAGCAAAATTATTTGACTTTGAAGTTATCTCAGGGCACACAATCTCTGATTTTTCTATGCTAGTTTTTACACAAAAGTGAACTGTTTGTTAAGGTTTCAGTGTTAGCAACAAAAGCAGATTTCGTAAATAATGCTCCATAATTAATATTCAACTGCATAGGTGCGGAACAGATTTTAATTTTGAGTTCCAGCGCCAGATGAAGCCGTGTAATGAGACAAACGTAAGATTTGAAGCAAGAATTTAATGTTTGATACCGTGGAATCCCTTGTCAAAATCGACTCACTAACTCATACTAGATTATTCGTAAGAAAGAGAAAGAGAGAGAAAATGTTGACGTTTATAACAAATAGTTTTCCTGTGCCAGAATCAAATGACGTAGCGTCCTAAGACATACGTCAGATTTTAAGTCGACCCGCAAGCTTACAAATTGCGGAAATCCCTTCGAAGTTTGCATTTTATTCCTGATGCCGGATGAAACAAACACATTCCAGATACATATTTAGGTGTGTGGAATGTATTAATACTTATACGGTACATGCCAGGATTTTTCTGGTTAGTCTGAACGAGAATGATAACTAACATTCCGTATCATGGCATCTAACCCATCCCGTCCTGGGTAGAATGAGGGTAATCGACGTTTGGTATAATTCCCGAAAAGGTTGGTGCAAATACAGGCAGAGGTAAATCATCCACAACTAGACTTGACAACGCCGGCTACGCTGGTAGTTTACAACACAGTGTGTTTTGGCTTATGTCCTAAATCATAGAAAAACTGTGAACGATAAGACCTCTCGAATGAAATCCCTATCTTGATGCAGCATCAAGGCGAAGTTGACTGTGTTTTTGAACCTACGTGGAATCATGTCACCTGAACTTTTAAGCAGAAATACTATCGCGAACTCAGAATATTTTAGTCTCTTTAGAGCGTTTAAGAAACGTAATACGTGTAGGGAAATCATCATGCAAACCCGTGTCATATCGCTAATGGTGCGACCATTTCTGTTAAGTGAAAACAATAAAGTTTGTTCCCATCTACCTTATTCGTACAGTGCGACTACTAACTTTTTCCTTAAATTCAAAATTACTATGGAGAACAAACAGTGAAGTCATCAAGCAACCGTACAAAGAAAGACAACTTCCATAACTGTTTCTGAAACATAATAACTTTGAAAATGAGAACTAATAATTTATAAAATTTTGTTTATTCCAACATTCACCATTACTAGTACATCGTTTCACAGTGCAGTAACAAATTCCGCTAATACTACTAATTAAGAGTGAAGAGACCACGTTTGTGAACAGCCTACTGACAGCATTCGTATATGATAGTGTACTCTTAGTAGCAATTTGTTCGGGTCGTTACTGCAGACTGCACATTGTCTCAGTATCCCAGGGTGCTAACGGGCTTCACGCGATACATATCGGGCAAGATTAAAATTCAGCAGTCAGCCGCTTAGCGCCAGAAATTCTAAATTCGAAACTCTCCAATTAAATTTTTACGCCCTCTCCCGACCCCAGCACGATCCTCCAATAGCGATTCGAACTCTCTTCATCAATAAAACATTCGCTGATTTGGAAACACCGATCCCCTGTAATAATTAAGGCTCTTGGATTACCATCTCTCGGATAACTAGTGCATACTGATCAGGCAGTTTGCTACTCTAAACAGTTTGTAGGTACGAGTATCATTATGCTCAGGCACAGGGTTGGCTAGTGTTGTGCAGGATTAATAAAATCGATCATTCGATGCTGGCGGTACTCCGTTTCCAGGAATTTGTATGGAAGAATCGTTATATTCGTACTTTAACTGAGGAAGCACTTAATACGGATACTAAGAAAGTGTTCAGCGAAATCATTTTGGATTGGAGGAAGGCGGTTGGAATGTATAATGATATAAACATAAAAAGAAGTAATACCAGAATAATCATAACAGGAATGAGGGAAAAAACCACCTAGCATTACTTAAGGGAATTAGGAAATAACAACGAGTATCATAATTAATACATATCGGTTACCTATTAAGAATGGTACGTTCCTAGTAAATGTAATGTGAAAAAGAAGTGTTCGATTGCAAAATAACGGCTGTACTGTTGTAAATGATTATTCTAATTGAGGAAAGAGTTTCGTGACAGTGTTCCATGTAAGTATTAAAGTAATAAGACATCATGTGATTTGGATGTGAAATAAGATTTGTAGCAGAATGACCGTCATCCCGTACAATTTTATTATTTATATACTTGTAATGAACAAATATGATAGAGAGAATTTGTTTTATTTTCAGTTTCGCGGATATGCCCACGCCGAACGGGGAGCCTAGCCGTCGCCAGGTGATACTTA
>JARYHS010013631.1:50937854-51068512 GCA_031002005.1 Vandiemenella viatica
ATGAAACAGGTAATTCATGTTCTACAAAGGAAATGGAACCTTAACAGAATATCTCTTTTATGGTCGTAGCATTGTAATAATAACTGCTTATTGTATCTATTGTAAGTAATTATATTACTGTAAGCAATTATATTATTGTAAATAATTGTATTATTGTAAATAATGTTTTAAAAGTTATTTCACATAATAAAAATTCGTAAATGAATTTTAAATGAAATAAAATCAATGCTCAATGTGTACTGCATATAAAAAAGAAATAAAAATACTTTCCAGTATGGGGATTTGAACCCGGGTTGGCAAAATGAGAAGCAAACGCACTACCGATGCACCACGCTGAAACTATTAGACAATTTGCTAAAATTATAGTATTTAAACAATATTCACAAATGTTTGCGCATTAATTTCTCGATACCTAGGTCTCATTTTGAAGAAATAATTGTAATACAGACATATGGAGTTATTCCCTTCAACATATACTCGGGGGATCGAAATCCGTTGTGAACAGGTCTGATGGTCTCCAAGTTAGACCATCGGAGCCAATGCCATAGCAAAATTTTAACAATTTAAACCGTTATTTTACAATGGGGGTATCAGAGTCTTCACGGAAACCACAGCTCCCTCCAACCTCCTAAGATTGGAACTATCTAATGCATTCTTTACTGAGCATTGTGGGTGAGTGGTAATGCTCTGGCTTCACATTCAAGAGGATGTGGGCTTGAATCCCCATCTGGTCATTCAGATTTGGGTTTTCCATGATTTCCCCAAATCACTCCATGCCAATTCTGGGACAGTTCCTGGATGCTTCCTTCAAAAGGCCATGGCCGAATTCCTTCCCATTCCTTGCCCCCCATCCTTTCCTGTCTCTAAACACCACGTTGTTAAAAAGGGACGTTAAACTGTCACAAAAAAAAAAAAAAAAAAAAAAATGGGACAGTTCCTTCAAAAGGCCTTCTCTGTATTTCTTTCCATTCCTTGGCTCCAGTCTTTTCTCACCTTTCACATGGCAATGCAACGGTAAAGTGTTATGACCGTGCTGATCGACAGCCATCCACTGATGCTATAATTGACGGCTGCTGAATGGGAAAAAATATGGTTGTATTAAATCAGAGGCTTATGTGAATAAAAGCCATTTACAATTTTACAGAAAGATATAAATCAGCAGATTTAAAGAGGTAATAGTTTTACAATGAAAAACCTCCATTAGTATTCAAACCTTTTGTAATGTTTTTTTTAGTTACAATTCATTACCGAACAACACATATTGTTTGCAATTTAACATAAATATTAAAATTAACAAATTTAAATTTAAAATGAAGCAACTGGCATGGAAGCACAATTAACATGATTATTTTCATCATCCCTAAGTAGTTAAACATACCTGCTTCCTCTCTTTGATTGATAGGATGCACCTCAAACGATACAATTGTTTCCTTCCTGTTCTATGACAATGAAGTAATCATATTACAATAATTTTTTTCATTATTCATTGCAGCACACACTAATCTTAATGATGTGAACTGAGCTCAATCAACGGCATACAGTCATTGTGTGTGAAAACAAGTTTGTTACAGTAAAATATGATATGTCCAAAACTTGTCTGTGGAAGCTCATCTACTAGCAAGACTAAAGTTCAATGCTGAAATATTGTATTCCATGTATTTGCTGAGCACAGTTGCCTTCTTCCAAATAAGGATAGGGGAGATGAACCAATCATTATCACATATAAGGATAGTGAAAATGAACTCAACAGTTGCCATAGAAAGAGGTGGCTGTACCCTTCATCAACAAAGTGCTATAGACCAGAAAATTTCCATATTTAATCTGTGTACCTGTCTGTGCATGTTTCATTCCTGTTCTGACTTTAACTATAGTACCTGGGTGACCGATCTTTGCTTGGCATCTATGGATTTCTATTCAGTATCCAAGATTTCATCAGAATCTCTTAAAGAAGTTTGTGAGAATTTAATTTTATCTATTTACAAGAGTTACACATATAATAGTATTAGATTGGATAGAATAAATATGTAGACTGTTTAAAAACCTAACCTGAAGGCTGGTTGGATCTGGCAGAATTTTTTGAGAGCTAGCGCAGTAAACACTTTTTTCCCAGTAATTACATTTGAGCTGCCAGACTGTTCCATATTTGTTATACATTCAACACATTTCTTTCCTATTTACATAAGAACTGGAGTTGGTTAAATAAAAATCGTGAATAATAGTTCAACATTTTATTTTAATGGCAGCGTTTCATGAATAAAAACCTGCTTAGGTCAAATTTTGTCAGGATTTTCTTGAATTGAGTCTTCACTGGGCGAAGTTCGAGTAATTTGGTTGAGACTATTTTTCTTTTAGATTTTTCTTTTATGTTTTCTTGAGATTAGGCGTGACTGTATGAAGTTAGATTGCAGTTAAAAAACAATTCATAAAGGCTTCCTATGCATTTCAAAGCTCATAGTTGCTTACTACAACAAAGATAAAACAGTTGGCTCTCTGGTGCCTCAAAATTGTACGAAATGTGTGACATTAGAATTTTTTTGTGTAATCTTGTATTTTTTCAGAAATGTCACAAATGTTTTTATTTTTTATTTTAATTTTATTTTTTCCCTTGGAGGTAGTTAAATGTTTTTCTTAATGGCTTTCTAGGCATTTTGAAGTTCACATTTACTTCCTCGAATCAAAGAGAAACTTAAATAACATCAGTAGGCATTACCTGAATCTTCTATGACAGCCATTTCCTAGATAAAAATGCTGCTATTATATTAATATTGTTTTCAAAGAAGCTTTGTAATATAAAGAAGTGTGAAAAATTGCATCTGACAAAGCCAGTATCTATTTTTTAAATATCTGAATTTTTAATTAATTACAATTAAATGGGTAGTATTTTATGATAACCAGTAGTATTGATGTTTATGTTTAACACACATACGGTTATAAAG
The DNA here is from genome assembly GCA_031002005.1 of Vandiemenella viatica. Classification (NCBI taxonomy): domain Eukaryota; kingdom Metazoa; phylum Arthropoda; class Insecta; order Orthoptera; family Morabidae; genus Vandiemenella; species Vandiemenella viatica. Next base: position 50,940,791 of record JARYHS010013631.1, read on the forward strand.
TAAATGATGGTTACATTAGAAAGAAGTTTCATAAAGTAAAGTATCACTTCTGACAAATTCAGTATCTATTTTTTAAATATTTTCTTTTTAAATGTTTTCCAATTAAACATTTAATGCTAGTATTCCTACAGGTCAGCTAGTATACAAGAACTGTTCATTTAAATATATGAGTTCCTTGTTGAAACCAAATAGAAACTGTTAGTATGCTTTCTGGTACCTGAATCATCTACAAGATGGCATTAGAGCCGTTTTCGAGATAGCAAATGCAAATTGTTTGTATTTTGTAAAATTGCGTTTTTGCACAGATTACAGTTATTTAGGTAATCTTAAAAAACAAAACTTCATCTAAATATGAAATTTCACTGAAATCGTTAGAGCCGTTACTGAGATTGCAAATATATACAAGCATTGCTCATTTAAAGATAAGATTAAGTGATGGTTATTCTCTCATCAAAAGGTTTAATTTGTGCCATTTTTAAGTTATAGATTGTTAGGAAGCGAAGGTGCTATAAAGTGTGATTAATTAAATATTTTGGTAGGAGAATAACAGTCGCTTACCACAGTTAAAGAAGGGAACAGTGTCGCAACACAGAAAGGCACTCCACACGTTGAGAGTTGCAATTTTCAGGTTTATGTCCTTCTGTCAACAGAGTGAAGTGGCTGCAGCATGATGGTGGCTAGCAGCTAACTGGAGACTCACCCGGTGGGTTGAGCCCTCATGGCGGAGAAAAATTAACAAGGAGCAGGGTGTGGAGTAGGGATTGAAAATTATAAACCTGAGCATTGTAAAATTGAAAACTATATTGTGGGAATATGTCATGGGCCAGTAGAAAGATGCAGCAGCATACACAATAAGTAAGATAAATTGTGAAGAAACTTCAATTAAAACAACAGATCTGGTGAGTGGTGGTTCACATTGGAAAGAGATGGGGGGGGGGGCAGGAAGGTGATTTACTGGGTTGATAAAAACACGAGGTATGTTGTACATTTTGCAGTGGGATTTGTTGCATGGAAAAGAGCTTTTGGGCTGTCTAGCAGGACAGGGGAGACCATGTTTCTGGACTAGGAGTTTGCTGGGGTTAGGTGGTTTACTTAAACAACTCCAGGGAGGGCCAGGAAGGGTTATATATGTAGGAAACAAAGGATTATTAAAATAAATCCATTTTTCAACAAGGTAACAAAGAAAGTACCATTAGGCACTGAAAATAAGTTAGGATATTGAAAAATAACCCACTATTTACTATAGATGAAGGAAGGAGGGTGAGTTGAACACACAAAAAACGCAAATAGCACAAACAGTTTCACAATAATTCAGTAAATAACCTTAGATGAGACATGTGGCAGGGGGAAAGGTGTGACCACATCCCAACCTGCCATATGAATGAAACAAAGATTAAACATATGGGAGGTTGGTGTTTGAACCGGTGGTGGTGGGGGAGGGGGAAATGCCTCCCTGCTTTCATCTGTGGCGAGTGATGGGTTATTTTTCCCTATCCTATCTTATTTTCAGAGTGTAACACTTTATTCATGAGCCATTTGACAAGGTAGGTGCATACACAATGTGGCGTACTGTGAGTGTCAAGCAGTAGGCAATTTTTTGTCCACACCTCCCTTCCTAAATGGCTCTTACCTCTCTACATAAATAAAGTGTTAAACCAAAATATTATATAATTGTGTTCCCATTATGTTTTGTAGTTCATCACATATCCTGTCTTTGGTGATTGATGGGTTTATTTACACTACCTTTTGTTATTTACATTGCCTAATGTTCTTTTTTTTTAAGTGCACACACGTTTTATTAATTTTATTTTACTTTGACCGATCATTACACAGATTATACTTTCCCAACATTATCTTTGGTCAACGTCCACCCTACTCCCCCCACAGTTGCAATCTATGCCCTTTCTACCTAGTTCATCTTTGGCACATTCATGTACACATTTGATCCCTTTGCAATATGTCTCATTGTTAAGATGACCAAGGTTTTTTTCCCAAAATATTGTAATGTGTTTCCACAACATATAGAAATTTTAGGATTTAACCCTTTAACAGTAAAAAGTGGACAGAGGGTGGGGGGGGTCAGGTAATACAGTTGCTCTCTAACTCTTATTGTGTCTTCTTCATGTTCTACTGATGAAGAGATGTTTAACTCACAACATTCTTTTATGTTCTGTCTTTATAATTTTTTTGTTTATGCTTGTTCCTGAGTCACCTTGATTAACAATGAACCCTAGTAACTTTTGGTCATAACGGAGGCGAGCAATAATGCTTGTACTTTCATAGGAGTAAATGTGGATGCAAAGGCCTAACCAGCTGTTTTGACCTCAGTTTTCCATGGTTTCATGAAATCATTCCAGATAAGTCCAAGGTAGCTCCTTCAAAAAGCCAAGACCTAATTTTTATCATTCCTTGCTCCTGAATTCTCTTCCTCGTATCACTTGAGATGCAAAGTCGTAAGAGAGAGAAAAAAGAGAGAAGTAAATGAAGGTCATTTAGCTTAAACTTAACTGAGCCCAAACTACTAGAGCATTTATCAACACTGCAGTTGAGTTCTTATCACTGGAAATGAATTCTTATGCATCAGCTAATAATAATTCTGTGTGGTATAAATGACCTTCTTAAAGAGTCTCCCATTGAAGAGTCAGCATTAATTTCTGCAGACATATAATAATAATTCTGTGTGGTATAAATGACCTTCTTAAAGAGTCTCCCATTGAACAGTCAGAATTAATTTCTGCAGACATATATTTCTGCATCCCCTCCAACTCCCATAATGTAGGTGACCATCTTGGTTGCTGGCTATATTCAAGCACTGATCCAAGTTCCATCATAAATCTGAAAAATCCCCTTATCCTCATATTCAGGTTTTGAAATATTGTTAGGGGGCATCCACAAATTACGTGAGGTGTTTTTCCGGATTTCTGGACCCCCCCCCCCTCCCCCCTGGTGAGATTTCGTGAGATCTGGCCGGACCCCCCCCCCCTCCCTCTGGTGAGATCTGGTCCGTGAGAACCCCCCCTAGAAATCGCCTGGAAATTTTTGTAGAGCTTTTTTTTTTTAGGTCAAACCCTAACTTTTTTGATGAAATACCCTCCTAAAATCGACTCTGCCGCAAATTGTAGACCTTTTTTTTTGCTCTACTGTCCCCAAATTTTTCGCAAAATCTCACGTGAGATTTCCGTAGACCCCCCCCCCCCTCCCCCTTGGTGAGATCTGGTGAGATTTCGCCGGACCCCCCCCCCCTCCCCTATTTCACCTCACGTAATTTATGGATGCCCCCTTACTAACTTCACAAGTTGCTCTGTCAAATTGCTTTTATCAAATGACAATATCTATTTTACTCTCCATCTCACTGGGTGTGATAATTAATCCTTTCCTACCGGCTATTGGAAGTACAGGTAAATTTATAATTTTAATTATATATTCGTATAAATGTACTTATAATTAAACACACATATTTTTTTCATATCTTTTTGAATCTCTGAATGCTAATTACTAAGCCAGTACAAATAAGTACTGTCAGGGACTTTGTGTATCACAGGATGTACAGAAATAGCAAGTGAAATCAATTATGTTCATATTAGTATGAAATGCTCGCCTCATGATATTCAACAAACCAATTCTTTTTTCTTATTCAGACACAAAAAGACATTGCAGTGGGAACATTTGGAATCATATTTTGACTGTATCTTCTTCCTACTACATATTTCAAATCGTCATCTCATTTTTACAAATTAGGACCAGTTTATGCCTCTGTTTCCCAATCTCACGTCTCTTATTGTGGAATAGTGACTTGCATTGTTTGAATGGATGAGGTCTTGGTGAAATATCTATAGATGACCTTTCTTCTTATCAATATCTTTCATAGTCATCATACCCTGTGCAACTAATCTTCTGAAATTTTTTACAGACTTTTTTTTTCAAATATCAGACCATTTATGTTACATGCATTGACAAATACAATATCCAGAATTCCCCAAAAGAATCTGTGCCATGATTTTGGTGATTTTCTGTCATCATTGCACAAAGCCATCAGTTGATCAGCAGTATCATCCCACCCATGAATCTATTGTAGTCCTTGATGACTCATTGACATGAAACTGTCGACTTCAGCCTGTCTTTTTCTTTGCGTGTATAAGTGATGTAACAATAGGATGACAGGACGGGAAAAATGCCAAGATCCACTTGATAGAGAACCCATCCATTGAAGTTTGCATGGACCCCATCCAGTATAGTTAAGTTACGCACTGTGTGTAACAGTAGTTTCCTCGCTTCCGTGAAATTTTTATACTAAATGTATGACCTTTTTATCCTTCCATTTCCAGTACAATATGTCTAGTTTTGAAAATCTGTGGCCACAATCTCCTCTTTTTAGTTTGCCATCAGCAAATAAATTGTTAGAATCCCTTTGTGGTGGGCCTGATTGTCCTACAACTAAAAGTTCTCTCAGTTTTTAGTCCTTCTGATGATGAAACATGAAAAATAATTATCAAAATAGATAACATGCAGTCAATTCTAAGACCATTCTTTGTCCTAATGAGTAATCTGAGAACTTTGCAGCCATTTCTTCATTTTTGCCTTTGATAAATTATAAATTTCTAACAGCAGAGCTTCAGTCAGAGTGTATTCTTAGAAATATCCATTTGAAAATATCCGAAACAATAATGAAACCAATTGTAGACTTGCTAAATCTATTTACCAATAATTTGTATAAAACTAACCAGAAGTCCCTGATGGTACTTATTAGTCTTCATCAGTTTTTCTTGATTATTTAGCAAAGAAACTAAACATATTTTATAAGTAAAGTATATATAGCTAAATGTTCAAACTAAAAGAGTAATAACAGAAATTGCATGTAAATTCTTATCTTAAAATTCATTGTAATGTAGCACTTCTTACTCTTGTCAATACACTGTCAAGCCCCAACTTGGAAAATTCATTTCAGAATTCATGCAGAATTTAAAAATAAGTGTTGTCATTGTCTGACCTAATGGTACAACAATAGATCAACAGGCTTAACAATGCAGTGCACAATAGTATTGTCAAATTATATGGTGGTAAACTTAATGGTGCTAATTTGTACCGTCAGGGAGGATAGGGTTAACAAGCCTCTTACACAGACTACTGTTTTGCCACCCCTTCTCTTCCAATATCTTCTTTCACTCTGGACTGAAACAAGCCGAAATTTTTTTTTTTTTATTTGCTTTATCCAAGTATCTCATGGTCCTCCTCCATTACCATTTTTTTTTTTTTTAAATGCTTTTTTGATATCATCATGAGACTAAACCCTTTCACCCTTGATTCTTCTAAGGTGTCAAGAATGTAGTCGTAGTTTTAAGCTTGACTGATTCAGTTCAGATTTTGTCCTATCTGGTCTTCTGAATGCTAGATCAGATTCATTTTGGTCATCGTCATTATCATTGGGGACCATCTCCAGATTCCCAGGTGTGGTTTACGAGCCTTCCTGTGTTTCTGTCTTGGTTGTTATAGATGATCGTCTTCCACTGTCTCCTATCCAGAAAAGTTTCTCTGTCCATAATATATTCCCAGTTCCAGCCTCTTCTCTGTATGTCCTCCTTCAGTTGGTCTGTCCATCTTCTTGGTCTACCCACTGTTCTTTTGCCCATTATCTTTTTTTTCCAAACAAGTTTTTGATAGTCTATTTGCTTTCAAAGATAATACGAGCCTCATTTTGGTCACTTGATGAATCCGGCTGTTGTCTTTTCCAGTCTGAGTAGCAGCTTCTAATCCATAGCATTATGAGGAGCAGGTAGGTTTTATTTAAAGATACTATAGCTGCTATAGGAAAACGTTTATCCCATAATATGTGTGAAACAGAACTATAGAATTTTGCACCCATTTTTACTATTACTAATTTTTGAAATTACCTTACTATCAGCAGAGGTTGAGGAAGTTGATATTTGAACAGTTTTAATTTCATTATCACATAATTTTAATTTGACTTGTTTGTTGATAAAATCATCCATGAAAACCATGGCATTAATGTCCTTGACTTTCTTATTGATCAGCCTGATAATTTCATCCATAATTTATATGAAAAGTAGTGGAGATAAACAAGATCTTGTTGTTACCTAGTCTTGAGCTATCATGATCTACTGGATTGTACTTAAATGCAACTCTCATTATTTTGATATAATTTTCAACTGTTTTCCCAATGCCTTCTGGTACATCCTTCTTACTTAACACCTCCCAAATGTGATAAGTTATGTACTTCCTTTTCTGTATCAAGAAATAAGATTGACTGGTATGATTCTTTCTCACTATTTCTAAAAAAAAAAAAAAATTCCTTGTGGCAAAGATATTACAAGATATTCACTTTATATGCCTTTGGAAAATAGTTCCTCCTCCACATTTCATTCGTAAACCTTCATTTTTCCACCTATGTACATATTAAACTGACTGCTTTGGTATCTATCTTCATTCCATGTATGCCTATCCAAATAGATATCCTGTGCAAGCATCCCTAAAACTGATAATTCCCTCTCATGTTTATATATATAACATTACATCATCTGCAAATATGCTAACTCCTGATGATAACACATCATTCATTCATTCATAATTAAAATAATAGTTCCAACTGACTAACTTATGGCTCTCTTGTTTTAATGCTGGCTGTTTTGAAATTGTATTTCCATCCTGAACTCTTCACTGCCAATTTTTAATGATACCTCTACCAAGAAAGTAATTGTTTGATTCACCTCATTGGTTTTCACCTTACTTACAACTATTTAATTTAATTGCATTGGTTTACATACCATGGTGACAATTTCCTTCTACCTGCTTTTCTGTTCCATCATTTTCCTTTTTTATTTGTTTAAGGGGTATCTAAAAGATTACCTTAAACATTTTGTAATTCACTTAGTGAAATAATTTGCAAAAATCTGCTGCTACACAATTGACTTAGCCTCTGTTGTACATTTCATCTGAATTCTCTTGCACATAGCCTTGATCTTAGATTCACATGAAGATATCTCCCAAACAGACTTTTCTCATTTACAAACCACTTTCTTTCGCCATACACATTTCTGATGTGGTTGCGTTTCAAACTCTCCATTGAGGTCAAGCTAAATGGCCTGTAATTTCCAACCTTGTTTGTCACCCCCTTCTTTATTAGATAGTACTGCTATGCACAGTAAAGTACTCAGAGTAGAATATACATTCAAGTGCCAAAAGTCATAGGTTGGGAAGATCCAAATATGTAGATGGCAGTAACACCTTAAAAGTAATGTACAAATGTGCCATACATTGTAGTGACTTTCATCTGTACTGTTGTGCGCAGAGACGTAGCTATCAAAGGGCTAGGCGGTGCCGTGCAGTTGAGCCCCAAGCTCAGCTCGGGGACCAAGTTCAGGGAGCCCTACCAGCAAACCTCACAAGAGTTGGTAGAGCTTAAAAAATAATAATAAAAGGTTGCCCATTTGGCCTGAGGGCCCTTTTTTTTTTTTTTTTTTTTTTTTTTTTTTGCACCCGGGCCCTTATTAACCTAGCTATGCCAATGCTTGTGAGTTGCGTGAAAGAGTTTCTGATGTGAGTATGGCCCCATGACATGAATTAACAAACTTTGAATGTGGAATGGTAGTTGGTGCTAGGTGTTTAAGGTGTTTCATTTGAGAAATTGTTCATAAATTCAGTATTTCTCAATCCACAATATCAAGAGTGTCTTGTAAATATCTAATCTCCAACATCACCTTGCCTATGGACAACTCAGTGACTAATGATGTCTACACTGAATTGTCTACAATGAGGTGTCAGTGTTGACAGGAAGGCAACATAGCAACAGTGGGACATATGACAGATATTTCCATGTACATAGTTCAGCGATATATGGCAGCAGAAGAGTAACGCCAGTATCTCTGTTAATAAAATGTGATTGGCCATTGGATCCTAGATGACTGGAAAAGTGCTGTATGGTCAGATGAGTCATAGTTACAGTTACTGTGAGCTGAAGATAGAATTTGCGTGTAGTGCAGACCTCCCAAGGCCAAGGACCCCAGTTACCAGGAAGGCACTGTGCAAGCTAATGGTGTCTTCATCTTGTAATTCTCTCAAACTACTTCAGCGATCATTCCCATGCAACAGATCCCACTGTAAAACAGGCAGCATGCACCCTGCTACCATCATCTACTCCATTCCAACCCCAGGTGAAACATTCCCCATCATTGGACATGCTACTTGCACCACAATACACCTCATGTATTAACTGACATGCCTTTATTGCACCAACTCGTATATAGGCCTCTCTACAAACCCACTTGCCATTAGAATGAATAGCCATAGGCAGACAGAGTATACTAGCAATGTAGCCCATCCGGTGGAAAACATACCAGTTCCCATAATTTCAACAATTTCAATGTTACTCAGTTATGGCAGTCAGTTTTTCCTGATACCACAATCTCCTTTGAACTGTGTAGATGGGAACTATTCTACCAGAATATTCTTGATGCCAGACATCCTCGAGGCCCCAATCTCCAATAAGTCCCTCCCACTAGGCCCAACACATTACTTATTCCTTATATTTTGTTTTTCCTACTTAAAGTTTTCCAAAATGTGTTTTATATTTATATCCTCACCTTGTAATTATGTTCATGGCGTTCCCACATTTCCAAAGATAATATGCCTTTAGCATTATCAATCTAGTATTTGCTCCCTCCGCTCCCTCCTATACTACCAACTATGCCAGCCATTCTGCGCAACCACCATTCATCAGACAGCCTTTGTCGTGTGTAAGTTGTGCCCTGCCTGTTGTCTCACTCCTGGCAAGAATAAGGCTAGTTGCCAAAATATTGCATTTCTTGTGTCTGTCTTTATGTTCATCATTCCCAGCCGCCTTCATCTGTGGTAAGTGTTGGATCATATTTGCCTATCCTTCCTTAGTTTTATTGACTTAATGCATTTTACTGCTCATATATATATATATATATATATTTCTGGATAAAAAAAAAATATTAAAAATATTTTTATGGTATTAGCGTGATCAAACAAAGAACTTATAAATTTCTCACCATCTGGAATTTGTTTGGGCAAGATAGTTATTTGACCTGCTGCAAGTTTTTTTGCTACCTTTATAGAAGTCTTAATAAGTTTTGCATCTCACTATTCTGCACAACAAATTAAATGATTGTGTAGACATCTATGGTATTGTCAATGTTTCCTAGGTTCTTCAGGTGGAGCCATGTCAGATTTTTTAAAAACTGATGTTTCAGTCAAATTGCTGTGGGCTTTCTTCAAAGGACTGAAATTGAAGTCCTATGAAGAAAACACAGCAAAATGGCTGAAGCATCAGGTTTTCAAAAATTAATACAGTTCCATCCAGAGAAATAAGGAAACAACAACAAATTAATTATTTGGACATCTGCCTCCTTTAGGATTGACATTCTTGTTTAATCAAACAGTAATTGTTTTACCTTTATTTATTTTTTGATCTTGTTTGTTGTAATTAATTCATATTTTCAGAATCTCATCCACTAGGTTTCCAGCCCTTTTTTATTTAATTCCTTTTTTATTAAAAAATAATCTTAAATTAATGTTTCCACTTTTATAGGATATAGATGCCTTTAATATTGTTAAAAGAAGATGGGAGACAGTACCAACTGAATGTGATTCCAATGCCCCACCACCTGGATATCCTGCTCCCAGACAGTTTCATGGCTGTGTTCATCTACCTGAAGAAGGACTTCAAGAACCAGCAGTTTTTATATGTGGCGGTTTCGGTGGCAACAATCATCCATTTGATGACGTCTGGAAGCTTAACCTAAAGACATTTCGTTGGACTTACCTGGTGGACTGCAAATTGCCACATCGTTTGTATTTTCATTCTTCTGCGATTACTCCATATGGTTGCATGTACACGTTTGGTGGTGTTGTTAAAGACAGTAAGAGAATAAATGATTTATTTGCAACATGGGTATGCATACCAAAGTTACAAGAAATGTGTTGGGAAGCTATGTGCCATTATTGGCCTGACCTTCATAAGATTTCCAGAGACCAACTCATATCGTATGGGTTGCCCCGAAAATTTATTAATAGGTTATGACAACATAGTGACAGTAATCACAATTCCATTTCGTTTTTACTACTACTATTGCTTAGTTTTAAGGACCTTACACTTTCGTTGCATTATTTACTGATGGACAGAACTGTGATAATGGAAATAAAACCGGTTGCAAAAGATTTAACTGCAATATATGTATTAACTGAATCATTGACTTTTTTTGGATCATGTGCTGATGAGAAAATGTTAAATTATTATTATTATTTCTACTCCCTTCCAATGTTAAGTAATTGATAATTGCACACAAGTGAGATAGATGTGTTAAAAACATCACAGTATAAATTTTACAATGTGGAGTACTTTAAAAATTAAAGTGTAAATGAATATAAGAAGTTATTGTTTGTTCTCGCATACCCATAGTTATATTTATGATGATTTTTGTTTGGAGTAGCATTATGCATCCCCATTCTTTGTATAAATGTTTTTCTACTTGCAAATCCAGATGTTTTTTTGTAGAAAACAAACTGAATTACAGTGAATTGCAAGCTTGTACATATTGCGTATTAGTATTGCCAGATGCCTAACAAATTTGTACTCATGATTCAGAATATAAATAAGCATTGCAAACTACAAGAAATCTTAAACAAGTAACAACTGGTTATTTAATAAAACAGAGTACATCCACCCAGGTATTAATTGTGATAATGACATTGGTGTGTTGTGGCAATAGAATTGTGAGAATGAAAGTATTAATGTACTATATAAAATATCATTGAAAGACAAGATGGATATTACTTTATACATTAGAAGAAGACACCTTTTGGACAATATAATGGAAGGTACTTGTTTTTATGAAATAAAGATCTACATAATTGAAGGATTTATTTGATGAATTGGCAGGCCACATAATTGCAAATGAATAAAACAATCAATAGAGAAGAAAATCAATTTGAAATTTTGGAACAGTATTAAGAATGCAAGAAGTAAATAGAGACAGGAAAATTGAGAACTACTGTTGCCAGGCAGATTTGGATAGGTGCAGGGCCAGGGGAAAAGGGGGGTGGGATAAAAGTAGCTGCCGGCCACAGTAGCGTAGCTAGCTTAACAAGGGCCCCCAGAGTATGGGGGGCTCCTGTGCACAGCGCTGCCTAGCCCTCCGATAGCTACGCCACTGGCCAGCCAGTGTGCCTAGCTATATACAGGGTGCGGCAGCATAACTTCCTTTTTTCAAAACTTAATAAAACCCATTGTATGAATCAGAATTTTTTTTTTTTTAGAATGTAGGCACATACATAGTTTTGTTTTACTTAGTTTTTAAGATCAAATCAGGTACGTGACGTCCCCCATTCTGCACATACCGAGTAAATCAATTTCTGGTGTTTGACATGACTCCCGCCAGCATAGCAGGCGTTATGTTGGCAATTTCTTCCTGGATGCTGGTCTTCAAATCTTTTAGGGTCCTTGGACGGTTCACATAAACACGGGATTAAAAAAAAACACACACAGAAAAAAAATCACAAGGGGTCAAATCAAGAGAGCGGGCCGGCCACTCCAAATCGCCCCTAATTGAGATGAGGCGCTGTGGGAAGTGTTTCCTCAAAACAGCCATAGATGCTCTTGAAGTGTGTGCCGTTGCACCGTCTTGTTGGAACCAAGTGTCCTCCAAGTCCAACTCATCTAGCCATGGGAAAAAAATTCCTGTAACATGTTTACATTCCGGTCCGAATTCACTGTCGCTGTGACTTCATTTTCCTCAAAGAGGGACCAATAATTCCACCTGAGGAAATTGCACACCACACTGTGACTTTAGGTGAATGCAAAGGCCTTTGATGCAATTGTCGAGGATTGGTGTCACCCAGTAGCGCATGTTTTGTTTGTTGACGGATCCACACAAATGAAAATGGGCTTCATCACCCAAAAAACAATAGCGTCCTCAGGAACGTCTTCCAGAAGAACCTCATACGCGTTCCTCCATGAATTGAAGTCACCTTCAGAAAGTTCGTGCACAATCGCCATCTTGTATGGTTGGAAATGAAGATTATCATGAAGAATTCTCCTCACAGATCGATAGAAAATTCCAAGGGCAGACGCATGTCTGCGCGCAGAACGTCGTGGTGATCGCAACATTGAAGCTCTCAATGTTCTCAGATGATCTAATGGGCCGAGGGCCTCCAGTTCTTCGTCTTGTCGCACTTGCAGTTTGTCTGAACGTAGTGACCCACGTAACAATTGATTTCCGGTCCGGGGCAGGGGACAACGAGGCTAAATTAAAGCGATTCCGAAAAGCGCGCTGGGATGCGATCACAGAACATCCGCTCGAATATTAGGCCTCAACGGCAAACGTAAGCTCCTCACTGTTCCAACGCATGATGGCGATTGAACTGTGTCGGGACAAAACTTTATAGTCACGCCTCTGGAACGAGACCACTAGCGCTGCGCTACGATATCAACCGACTGAATGGTACGCATTTTAAAAAAGGAAGTTATGCTGCCGCACGCTGTAGAAATCAAATACAAGATTCAAAATTTGCACGTATGATTTTGAACATTTTTGCAACAAAGTTTTCTTACTTTATTTTTAAAAAAGTTTAAAGATAAAAAATAAAATCGGGGAAATAAGGGGGGCAGCTAAGAATGCTTACCTGGGGGCAGAGAATCCTAGCACTGGCTCTGGAGAGGAGAAACATATACAGGAAAAGTAAATGATGAAACAAAGGAAAGAAATAGTTTAAATTTTGGTTGTTAACAATGAATGACTTTAAGAATGTTATACTTTTATCACTCAGAAATCCCTTACGTACTAGAGCCATTAAGAACATAGGTATGGACATAAAGCAGAAAATGGAGGATTAATATTGGACCTTAAAAAAAGAATCAGGAAATCTCCAAGACCAAACACGTTTCCTATTGAATAATGGAGACCTGACTTCTGAAATAAAGTTGTTGACCATGCTTTCTTAATGCAAACAAATCTTCTAATAAATATTTTAAGAAAACAGCAGATGCATATTCGCTTAGTACTATTGTAAACATGGAGCATTGGCCAAAACTGAGGTGAGGATCTCGAGTAGTGAGGAGCAGCAAGGGTTCTGACCAGTGGCAGCTGGTGGGTAAGCACTGTGGAACTACAGCAACCCCCTACATTTCCATTCAAAATTAACGATGCTAAAAAATGCAAAGAGTTTTCCACCCTAATTCTCTTATTGTAATCAGTCCACGTAATGCTAGACTAATGAATAAAAATATACCAAAAAGAAAATCTGCGTACGGAACCCACTAAGCACAGTATTTAGCCGTTCTGCGTATGTGCACATTTCCCGTTCAAACTGCAAAACCTCTAAATGCTTTATTGACGGTACTGCAGATTTCGCAATTCCAATAGAACTTTTTTTCTTTTAATTACCATTCGTGGACGAGTGGGTACTTTCTGGGATTAAATTTAATTATTAATTAATTATATATCTCCATTACAATAGGGGACCGGACAGGCATCACAAAAAATATGGAATTTAGTTAGAAATAATATTTATAAACATCATCCAGTATTTTTTGTGAGATGATAATTTATATTTTTCAGTCGATAAATAAAATCTGATTTTTTAGTCTAGTCTTCATGTCAAACGAAACACCAATCACAGCGCTTGACGTCATATATTAGGAAACAGATGCGATTGTGCGCTGCTTTAATTTTTTTTTTAATTTTTTTTTTTAATCTGTTTCTACATTTTTATTTTTTTTTGCTGTCGCGGATCTGTTATAATACTGAGGAACGTGGTAACGATCTTCCAAGTCGACGTTTGCATTTTATTTAAACCATTGTTATCATGAATCCAGGATTTACTAATGCCAGCCGACAGTATAAATCTCCGGAGAGTGGGTATAAAAATGGTTGGAAATTTCTTTGCCACTAATTCGGATTTTTGTGCTGCAGACATTCGAAATGTGAAAATGTCTGTGTATTTAATCTATTTCCCTAATAAATCGAATTTTAAAATAAATGCTACATAATCTCTATCGAGTGCAAGTTGTTATGAATGTCGTCTGATTTTTTGTTTATGTACTAGTACATACCTATGAGACTTAAAGCTTTGTTTTCCGTTTGGCGAGACAGTCCTACGGTCAAGATGTCATAGAATATGTAAAACTTCGTCGTGATTCGGGTATATGTGATATCAAGTGTAAGGTGTGCCCGGAACAAAGTTCGTTCGAAATCTTATGCAGTGACCATGTTGATAAGACGAAGGAAAAGTGGTTACAATTCAGTGCCATAATTGTGTAGATCGAAATTGAAATAAATCTAAACTGGCCACAGTTGGCACTAACATTAAATAAATCAGAAAGTTTGGATGTACTTCTGGCATCAATCACACCTTAATAACTCAACATATTTAAATGAAATTGTGTGTTAAGTGCGAAGTTACATATGATAGTTTTTAATCCGCAAAAACGCATAGTTCTTTTAGAAATTGCCATTAATATCAATTGGCAAACGACAAGGAGTTTCCTGCTTCGTAGACGACAGTGCCACTTTTACTCTTTGCTTTTTACGTAAATTGCAGACACTACTTTTCAGAAATAGAAGCAAAAACCTTTTGATATATGTAAGTTTGTGTTTAGTTTAAAAGCAATAAAACCGATGCACTTGACAAATAATAGTTTGGAAGCAGGAAATATAAATCTGTACTTAACCTTAAATTAAAAGAAATAAAAATCGTTGGCACTGTTGGTAAGTTCGCAAAGAGATGTCTTCAGTTTTGTACATAAAATAGTATGACATCATAATATTACACCATAATTTCGTTCGTAACATATCCGTCGTAATATATGTGGACAATCAAAGCTTGGCGAAAAAAAACAACGTAAAATGATATGAATATACCAGCATGAAAGGTCGGTTCACTAAGAGTGCAAAATGGCCGTGCCCGAAATGTCGTCGTAATTATAAAAATTTAACGGATTCCATTCCATCTCGGTTCAATTTACTTCCTGTGTCTCTTCTTTTTTGCTACTATACCGTCTCTGTAATATTACAAATTATTTTTGCCAAAATTTAATACTTAATTAACCTTTGTTTAGTTTTGGTTGAAAATTTGTATAGAAATCAGTACAAACAGTAAACAATGATTCACGAAACAGTGCTTTTTACTTACTGTTCAATTTCTACGAATATCTAATAAATCCTTCACTTAAAACGAATGTATTTAATAGTCTAATGTAGAAACTTATTGTTTCACGAAGCAATATTGGAAGTCGTTTACAACACGATACACCTCTTTTACACGGAGCTTAGTTATCACTAATAATAATAACTTAAATTCCTCTGCTTTATGCTGTAGTAAAAACATTCTGGTCCAGGCAGCATTTCAACCTAACCACTATCTCTGCTAATATTGCCGCTACAAAATCAAACGATAAGAACACACCTCAACACATTAAATGCATTGGAACTTGTGAGGTACACAACCTCATATTTGTGTGATTTAACATTAATTAAGCTATTTTTTTTATTTAATAAATTGTAATGGTGTGTATTAACTCTAAATTTTTAAGTTCAAAGGTCAAAGAATAACAAGATGAATAATGAGATCTCTGAAAAATAAAAGAAGAGTCAAGAGTGAGTTGTTGAAGAGAAGATTTTAATGGAGAGGACGAGTTTTGGTTTTTTGGAATGAACAAGTTTGAAAGAAGAGATGAAACAGTTTGGCTCACTGGAGAAGCCACAAGAATCCTGGCGGGTTTATTAATAGAAAATATTAGCCTGAGGGCAGAAGGTTTAGGGTTATGGAAAGGGCCGGCGCTAGGAATTTCGGGCCCGGGGTAAAATGGGCGACCTTTTTTTTAGCTCTACAAACTGGCCGAGCGGACAATGGGTGGATTCTTGGCTTCGAGGCCTGGGGGCCCCTACAGCTGATGATGGGATGGGGGCCCCCCCATCAGCCGACGGGGCCGGGTACATTTGACCCGCTTACCCTCCCCTAACGCCGGCTCTGGAACGCCGGCCCTGGTTATGGATAAAGATAATGTTATATGGCTTGAGAAAAGAGAATTGTTTGTTAAATAAATAATATACAAGTGATGAGATAAGTAGAAAGTGTTCTGATTTGAGATTGAGATATATGTAGATATAGACAAAGGAATTAATTTGAGTTTGTGTGATAAGAATTGGAATAATAATAATTTTGATTTTTCAGCGTGAGTATCATATTAAAACCAGCGCCGGACAAAGAGGGGTTAGGGGGCATCCACAAATTATGTGAGGGGTTTTTCCGGATTTCTGGACCCCCCCCTCCCCCCTGGTGAGATTTCGTGAGATCTGGCCGGTCCCCCCCCCCCCCTCTGGTGAGATCTGGTCCTTGAGAACCCCTCCTCCCCAGAAATCGCCCTCGAAACTTTCGTAGACCTTTTTTTTTTTTTTTTTTTTTTAGGTCACACCCTAACTTTTTTGACGAAATACCCTCCTAAAATCGACTTTGGCGCAAATTGTAGACCTTTTGTTTGGCTCTACTATCCCCAATTTTTCGCAAAATCTCACGTGAGATTTCCGTAGACCCCCCCTCCCCCCCTGGTGAGATCTGGTGAGATTTCGCCGGCCCCCCCCCCCCCCTCCCCTATTTCACCTCACGTAATTTATGGATGCCCCCTTAAGGAAATCTCTATATACTGGTCTGGTGCTGGAAATAAGAGGCATAAAGTATATAAATATATTTAAAGTATTATACAAAATAGGACGTTACATATAAGTACGTTACATTTGGCGATCGTGACATGGACGAAGTATAACAATATAATTGTTACACTAAAGTACTGGTGACTTCGGAGGATACCACGCTGACAAGGCAAGTATAAAACTCGATATTTTTCATAAAATAAATATTTTTAAGAAGAGAGAAAAAATTTGAAAAATAATGGATAAGAGAATTTTGAAGCTAATAAGAATTACGAGAACAGTTAAATAAATGTTGTAATGAAAATAGTAATTGTTGAGACTAAAATGCAGTGATAAGTAAAAAGTGTAACCCGGACATTAATAGGAGTAATCTGATAGATTTATGTATCAATACGCCAGCGCAGAAATTATTACAACATGTTAGTTTAGCGGATATGTTATCTGTGAAATATCGGCTGTGTGAATTATTTGTGTAATTTTGGAAAATAATTACAGTTTTCTTGTGATTATTAATATTTCTGAAGTGCTACATTGAAGTGTAAAAGATAAATATATTTTTAATTAATAAGAACGTAACTAGATATTGAAAGAATAATAAAGTAATCGTTACAATTATAACTGTACAAAGGTACTAGTAAGTAACTGTTACCGTTTTGATTAAAACAAGATGGAAAGTAATAGGAAAAGAAATCTGAGTGAAGACGTCTTGACAGATGACGAAAATAATTTTATTAATGGTAATGTGTCAATAAATAACTGTAGTGTGACATTTTCGGAAGAAAGAAGTTGTTAGCGTCTCCGGATAGAGTAACGTTTACGCAGAAAGAAACAAAGGAACAGATAGCAGTAACGTTTTGTATATGCTTGTGAATAATATGGAACGTATTTTACAACAAAATAGAGAAATTCAAGAAGCAATGATGGATAATTTTAAGACGGAAATTTCTCAATTGAGAAGAAATCTCGGGGAAAAGATTAATAAGTTAACTAAGGACTATGCGAATAAAGAATATAATGTCAAAGAAGCCACGTAGCAAAGAGGTCGTTGTAATATGAGCTACCTGGACCAAAACATTTCTGACCCGGCCCAACAGCTTGATGTATGTTATCGTGATTTGCGGACAGAATTTGAACAGGATAATCTCAGAATCGATCAAAATAATGATTTAAGGAAGGAACGAGCATTAAAAATGCAGGGAGAAACGCAGAGAAATAGAGAAGAAATTTTACAAATAAATAGCGGAGCACGGGAACGAAAGGACAGGATGAATAATTATAAAAACATTATAAGGAGGAACATTAGCGACGATGCGAGAATTTTTAGACCAATAGAGCAAAATAATATTGTCTACGGAGTACAGGATTGTAGATTGAAATTGCCAGAAATTAAGTTTGTACCAGGTGGTGAAGTACACCCAGCTTTATTTATGAAGGCGTATAGTGTTGATTTACCGTCTTATTGGACTGATAAGGAGAAAATTAGGTATGTTAGAAACATGTTGTCTGGAGATGCCTATGTTTGGGGCATAGAAGTTGGTTTTAAAATGTGAAAGATTCCATGATTTTGAAACATCTTTTCTAAACAAGTACTGGTCGAAACAGATACAACGAAGTGGAAAGAGTAATTTCAGAAATTGTAGACCCTATAGCAGGCAAGATGGGAATCTGCGTAAATTTTGTGAAGATAAAAGAATTAAGGTATCTAGATGACCCTATGAGTGTTGAGGATGTATGTAACCTCTCCTTCTCACCTTTACAGTAAAACTAATTACTGTGTGAGGCTATTATATTTGGGAGGTTATATCCTGTTTTGTACGCTCAGAAGGGCGTACTGGAAGGATTAGCTCCAAAAATGTTAACTAATAACGTAACAATTCGGTTCCAAGAATATCTTTGCTTGAAACCCGGCCCGTAATGCTAAGCGCAACGATTTTAATGAGTTTTTTTTATAAGTCTAGCAACTACTAAATAAAAAAAATATTACATAAGTATACTTCACTTTTAATCTCACCACTTAACACATTTCGTTTCTAAAGTTACACCACAGCCGCAGCAAGACTTTTTGTATGTGCTTCTGCACGTATTTTTCTCTTCTCTCTAAAGACAATAATACTTCCTCTCTCTGACTCTCCAAAGACAACAACACTAATCCTACTTAAACCTAAGAACTTACAACTACCCCAGTACAATATTAAAAACGTCTGTGGAACTCGTTATATTACAATCTCAGAATATTTACATTTTTTAAGTTAATTAATTATTAATTAATACGAAGATATAAATAATAATATATATATACATTGATTGGAGATTAAAGGTTGCATCTGCCCCCACATTGAGACAAATGCAATGCTGTCACACCACTTCTACGCCACCAAACAGTATTCATTTGTCGAAATGTATTATAATACCCCTTGTCCATCTGCATTCCTTTTTGCTACAAGTTCAGTGTGAATCATCTTACAGTACATTCACATGTTACACCTGCTTCTGGCAATTTTAATTACACAATCATCATAAGTTAACTTTACTAGCAATGCTCAGTTCATGCCATAATAAAATTGTTTAGCAAACCATACAGTACATACCTACTATTGTAACTTTAAATGGTCCCTTAGCATGTAACACACCATACAGAGAATACTGGTACTTGGACCAAAATAAAATTTGATACTCGTTCGTTCTGCCCCAGCTATTGGCACTCGTTCGACAAAGCCAACAACACTGTTACACACAACACTGAACGTACATCAACACTCGCACTCCTGTTGTTATATATCTACAGTTAAAGCCGTGGTAGGGTATTCACCTGGTATTTTAATATATTAGGTACTTATAAATCGCCTTGGCGATTGTGCAAAGGTGTCCGCTCACTTGAGCGAAAGACAAGTAGATGGATTTTGGGCTTTATATTTTAGGATCAGATTTTAGATTTATACAGATTGAAAAATTTCGCTGTCGCTAAAAAGGGTGTTCCTTCACCGGGAAAATTGGGTATAGCATGTCCGCATGTTTAGTATTTCGTTCGGAGTAGAGTCACTGTTTCAGGCGCTCCCCGAACAATAACTTCGGCATTTATTTCTAACACGAGACATGGTCTTCCTGTGCCGTATTGACCTTGCATCTCCCCATGAAACTACCTGTATTGCACCCGTTTCTTTTCCCATGCGTACCTTCAAATGTGTGGCATTGATTGTAAGCTCTGGCGAACTCCATTTCATGCCCGACTTCACTCCCACCAATGTGAGCCAATTGTTGTCTATTCTGAAATCCCCATTGCACCCTAAAATTACATAAGGTTCCATTTCCATTTGAAAAATATGTTTGACTGCTTTTGTTTTGTTGCTTTTAACAGTAGTAATTGCCTTCCCCTTGACGGGCCACCTAACTATCATCTTTTCCTCGTCTATTGCTGACATAATTTTACATAAGGTTGTTTCTTCCTGCACTACCTCAGCTTGTTCTTTCTGCTTCCAAGTAATATTTTCCAAATCGTGTATTTTTTCCCTTATCTAACATCACGCGATAAATTATTATCCTCTTCAAACCTATCAGCAACATTAAAATCATCTTCCTCAGTATATATCTGTTGTAGCGCATGTAATTTCATACTTCCCAAAATTCCGGAATCATTCACTACTTCTTGCCAAAATTTTATCAGTTGTTCTCTTCCATCCTTTAAAATTTTAATTTCTCCTTTGCCACAATCAATGATAACTCGATACTTCATTAAAAAATCTATACCCAATATACAGTTTACATTTAGACCGGGTATTACGATGCATCTGTGCTCTATATTAATTTCATTTATCTCTAACTCCATCCAAATTTGAATTTTTAACCGCTTGCTTAACTTCCCAGTTGCCCCCATAATCTGTACATAATTTATAGGCATTTCAGTAATTTTGTGCTTTCCTTTTACGTGTTCATACAATGCTTGCGATATTGCCGTAAGGTCACTTCCTGTGTCGACTAAACCCTGACATTCAGTGCCAAATATCTTCACGTTGAGTAAAGGCTGTCGTATTTCTTCTTCTACAGCTTCGAAAATTTCCTCTTTTAATAAATCATTTGCAATTTCTTTGTGTGCCCATTCATCCACGTGTAATTCTTTCTTTCTTAGGTTATTCATCTTTAATTGTTGCTGCGTCTCCCGCTTTGCACCTCGGACCAAAACATTCTCGCCATCTCCGCTTTTGTTGAATTCAGAACGCACTACGACCTTGTCATCATTTTGCCCCGTAGACATTTCCGCTTTATTATAGTTCCCATTTTTTATGTTTTCTAGTATTCTTCTTTGAGATACCTTCGAATTCTTCACTTCTTCGTTGAAACATCGCACATAAAATATTCTTATTTTATCCTCGTCATTATCTTCTTCACAATCTTCGCTTTCGCAACTTGACAAATCTTCTTCGCTCACGTACTGGTTTAATGGTAGCTCGGTACTATCCCCCTCGGATTCATCTTCCGTGGAAATATTCTTTATAAGACTATATTTTTTTTTTCACATGATTATCCTCAAATTCAACTTCCTCTTTTCTATATCCTTCCTCGCATAAATCGATTCTACACAACTCCGATATTTCATCGCCTTTCCAGTTGTTTTCGTGGCTTATTAATTCGGGCTCACACTTGCGATTTTCTATATTATTTAAACACTTCCACCATTTTAAATACTCTCCCTTACTTGTTTCCTTGCTCTCATAAATATTTTTTGCACCAAGATTTTCCATAGCACAAACATTAAATGGCTCACTAGATATCTTCCCCTTCTCTGCTAGAGCCGTCACAGTCGGGGTTTTTAGTTTTCCGCCCTCTGTGCTTCCTTTGATGATATATCTTCCTTGCTTTGTAAATACATTGATTGTCTATATTGCGGCTGTTGATTACTACGCACGTGAAAGCTATGGCTAGGATTATTTCCATTTTGGATATTATTTTCATATTGCTGCACATTCTCTTTGCCCTGCTGATGCACTTGTGTGCCTCCTCTCCCATAACCACTATTTCCCTTCTGTAACCAATTTTGTGAACGGCTATTGTAAAATCTACCTCCGTTCCTTTCACCTCCATATCCGACATTTCGATAATTCTCCGTATTGCTATCGTACACTTCATTGCAACGGTCTATCCGTTCAAGCACATCTAAAAATTCATCCATCCTGTTCCACTGGTTAATCACTAACTTGTCCTGTACTGGTCGAGGCAATTTCTGGAGCAAGATCTCTATTTGCTCCACGTCTCCCACAGGTTGATCCAAATATTTCAAGTCTTTGCTTATCAATTCACAAAATTCTCTCATCCGTCCATCGCTCCTACTGTATCGTCGAGCATTATAAAATTCGCTCTTTACTTTTCTTTGCTTTTGTATAGACCAGAACTTGTCCCGGAACATTTTCAAAAATTCGTCGTAATTATAGCAATCAACTGCTGCTTCGCAGCTCCATGAAAAGGCTTCATCTCTCAATTTGCTCTTCACGAAACGAATCTTTTCTATATCAGACCATTCTTCTGGCAAATCTTTTGCATATATTTTCACGAAATCTGCCGGATGGATTTTCCCACATGGCTTGAATATTGCTTCCGGTAAAATTGATTGAATACTCGTAGTCATCGCCCCACTAACTACGGTTGTTGGTTTTCGTTCCACCTTCTCTAATCTTTCTTCCACATGTTTATATCTACACCCAATGTTTTCAATTTCATTTTTCAAGCCATTTAATTTTTTATCAATATTCTCATTATTTTTAACAGCTTGATTTTCGATCTGGATCCATTTCTCCTTAGTTTGTTCTTTCCCCTCGGCTATACCAAGCTCTACAGAGACTATATTTTTATTTACAGCCTTTAATTCCTCCTTGCATTTTCTTTGGTTCTCAGCAACAATTCTCTTAACGTCTTCAATAACCGCACACTGTTTCTCATGGTTACTTCGCACGCCCTGTTCCACCAGTACCGCAACCTCTCGTTGTACCTTTTCTTGAAAATTGTTTAATTCTGCTTTCACTTCTTGCTTCCATTTCTCTTGAAATTTATTTAATTCATCCCTCACAGAAAGTAATCCTTCTTCGATCTTCTTTTGACTCAAATCGATCCTTTTATTAATTTCTGTTTTCATTTCTTGATTTGCCTTTTCTAGTTTCTTTTCCATTTTCATCAAAAACGACATTAATGATTGGGTATCAGATTGGGTATCCTGGTTCCTTTCTCGAGTTTTTAGTGACCGGCTTAATTCTGGTGAGATCGCTCCATCATCATGATATTCTCTCCCCCCATTAATATTACATCCATTCATTAGCTCGACATTCTGATCATTACTGCTATTATCAAAATATTCATCCACCCTCTTTACCTCGGATTCGCCATCAGGACTGCTAGTATTTCTTGTCGGACCTTGCAAATCATTGCTCGCATCTCCCACATTTAGACTAATTGCACCAGTACTGTCTGCCCGCCAACCCGACATTTTACTTGTATCTTCGAAATCACTTCCTACATTCATTTTCATTAAATCAACGTAATTACTTGCCATATTTATAAAAAAAAAATACCTTGACGTACCCAACACACACACAAAAAAATTATTTGGAACAACAAGAAATTCTTTTGACACACAACATTTCCTGCTTTATCAAATTAAATCATTAATACCCTTAGTACCACACTGATATCAACGCCGATAACATTGACAAGAGAAACCAAGAAACCAATTTTACTTACTACTATTTTTTGTAGCTTCTGTAAAACATTTCAGAAATGCAGAACAGAATTAATCCACTCCAGAACAGAGATGAAATTTAAATCCAAACACACACATACAAATAGAAAAAAAAAATATAATTACTTATAAATAAATGCCCCCCTTTTTGTTCAATAATTTTCTTTTATTTCTCTGCCATATTAATTACGAGATATCCACAGACGCCTAATTTTAAGGTAAACATTCTACTAGATTCCTTTTACAAATTTAGTTTTTAACGTCTTTTACAATAATCTCTTGTTATCCTTGAATTTAATTCTTTACTATTATCAGAATTTAACGTTGTTGCAGTTCAAATCTGTAAACTTTGTCTCTCAATCAAAATTAATTTCAACAGTTAAATTTTTACGTTAATTTTCAGTCTTTAGTTTACCACACAGCAACAACTAATTATTGCTCTCCCAATCACTTTAACTACCGACGACTCTTCTAGTAGTCCCACGTAGATTAAATAAACATAGATCGGTACTTGCCAAATGCGCCTTTCCGCTTCGTAGTTCTTCGCCCGCCACGTTGTCATTTCAGCAGACTTGTCCACCTCCGTTCTGCAGCATCATCATCAGAAGATTCCTCTAGCCAGAAATCAATACTTACAACTTCTGCTGCTTTACCAATTCTGACAACCTGGTCCACATGCAATCCGCCGCTTCACAAAAACCTCAGATCATGGCAGGGTAAGCCACATGTAACCTCTCCTTCTCACCTTTACAGTAAAACTAATTACTGTGTGAGGCTATTATATTTGGGAGGTTATATCCTGTTTTGTACGCTCAGAAGGGCGTACTGGAAGGATTAGCTCCAAAAATGTTAACTAATAACGTAACAATTCGGTTCCAAGAATATCTTTGCTTGAAACCCGGCCCGTAATGCTAAGCGCAACGATTTTAATGAGTTTTTTATAAGTCTAGCAACTACTAAATAAAAAACAATATTACATAAGTATACTTCACTTTTAATCTCACCACTTAACACATTTCGTTTCTAAAGTTACACCACAGCCGCAGCAAGACTTTTTGTATGTGCTTCTGCACGTATTTTTCCTTCTCTCTAAACGACAATAATACTTCCTCTCTCTCTGACTCTCCAAAGACAACAACACTAATCCTACTTAAACTATGAAGACAACGCCAGAGACCTTTACCACGTATGGGAGTGAAGCAGGCCGGCGGAGGAGTGGGGGGGCATGGCCGGAGTGGTGGGGGCTTGACCGCTTCCCAACAAACACGGGGAATATGTACAAACACCTCAAGGGGACTCTAGGATAAACGTGACGCCGCAATCTGGTGATGGATTATTATGTAACTCGATGAGACAAATAAAAAATGAAGAATAAAATTTTTTGATATCCTGCTTAGTTTTCGAGATATTCTGTCTCAAATGTGAAATGGTTTTGGTTGAAATTCAAAAGAAAAAATTATTCAAAGTCAAATTTTATGATGAATTTTTATTAAAAAAGACGAGACAAATAAAAAATAAAGAG
Source organism: Vandiemenella viatica (assembly GCA_031002005.1). Taxonomy (NCBI): domain Eukaryota; kingdom Metazoa; phylum Arthropoda; class Insecta; order Orthoptera; family Morabidae; genus Vandiemenella; species Vandiemenella viatica. The sequence continues at coordinate 50,965,716 of JARYHS010013631.1, forward strand.
TAAAATTTTTCGATATTTCACCTAGTTCTCGAGATATACTGTCTCAAAAGTGAGGTGTCTTGAGTTGAAATGCAGAAGAAAAATTTCGCAAAAGTCAAATTTAATGATGGATTCTTATGTAACACGATGAAAAAACTCGATAATAAGGAATAAATGTTTTCGATATCTTGCTTAGTTTGGGGGATATACAACATCCAAATTGAGGGGTTTAGGTTTGGATGCAGGCTGGACCAAAAATTAATTCTGTCAAAGCCACAATGATTACATGGTTGACATGCAGAATGGATATTTCAGTTTTATTACTACCACTTGTGGTTAGTCTGAAATGTGTCCTAGACCAGAAAAAAAGTAAGAGGACCCACTCTAGGGATGAGCAACCCAGACATTTTGTAGGCTGGTACCAGAAATAAAATGTTTATTCAGTCACCTTAATGAACATTCTCTTGATCAAGATGTGTTGTCTAATTTCACAGCCCTACTTATTAGGACAATTGTAAAAAAAATTATCTCTCAGTTAGATTTAGATACGGGGGGGGGGGGGGGGGGAGAGAATGTTGTACAAAAAAAAAGAGACTAAATTAGAAACACATTCCCCAAATTGATTTTGTTCAAAGGCCAATAACTTCTTTATTTATGAAGCCCATTTTTATTTCTGCATGAACCTGTTTCGACATAAATAGATGAGAAAGATTTCAAAATCGGTAAAAATAGGTATAGACGTATTTACAAACAGAAACAAGTCTTATATGAAGCTTTAAAAATAACCTAAGTCAATGGCCTGAATTTAAAAAATTAATAAAACTCACAGCTTCTCACATAACAGTTAATTTCATCATCCATTGTCAGTATAATCAGCAACGTGACGAAAGAAATCGTAATAGTAAATTCACTGAATCGCGAAGTAAAACACGCCCCTTTAAATCTCATTTTAAACACTCGTTAAAAAATAATGCTAGTCTATTATGTGCAAAATAGCAAGTTTGCTGATTTTCTACACTACACCAAGAAAAATTTGAGAACAAAGTCATCCCATTGAGAGCTATGACTAAATATTTATAGACGTGCTGCAAAGTTTGCGGTGTCTACCGCTCACTTCAACAACGATAATTACAATTCAACTTACTTATGAAATGATATTCCAGGTTCTTTCCTGTCTGGCCTATTTGTGCAACCGTACGCAACACAAGCTGGCATTTTTAAACACTTATACACAATACTAAATGAAATAATCACTGCATCTACCACAATGTGAACACCTTAATTGTTGGGAAGCGCCATATGGTCGCTGCCGGTGCTGCCACCATGCGGGAGAGTTTAGTGCTTGCTTCACCGATTTAACGTCACTTCTCCTCCATATAATTCCTTCCTCCATGACTTAAACCTAAGAACTTACAACTACCCAGTACAATATTAAAAACGTCTGTGGAACTCGTTATATTTACAATCTCAGAATATTTACATTTTTAATTATTAATTATTAATTAATACGAAGATATAAATAATAATATATATATATTGATTGGAGATTAAAGGTTGCATGTATTAGACACATTACAGCAAAAATTACCTAGAGCAGTACAAGAGAAATTAATTTTGCAACAGTGGGATACTATAGAAGCAGATAATGACTTTACAACAGGATATAATCGCAACAACTATGGAAGATATGAGGCCAAAGATGAATATAGGAAAGAAAAAGAAAATTTGAGAAGTGGTTTCGGCAATGTTAATAGAAATCAAGAAAGGTTCCACGACACATATAGAAAGAATGATCTGGAGGATTATCGTCGTGAAACATTCGATACGAAGAAGAGAAATGTTGTAAGAAATCAAAGGTCGGAAAACCTGTAACCGAGGCTGATGAGGTCCGTTCAGTCTCGGGAGGCAAGAGGTTAGGACCGCAAATACATGAAGAAGTAAAGAAGAATTATAACGATGCAGATTAGGATGAAGTATGTGTCTAATGAGAAAAGAAAGAGTAATGAATGCAATATTAGTAAATCTGGCAAACCTGGAGTAGGCAGAGTTTACCACAGGACGATCTGGAATAAGTCGTATCGTGAAAAAAATACACGAAGGAGTACGGAAGAAAATGGACGGTATTATAATATTGAAAAGAAGAACGATAGTACGGAATCAAACATTGGAGTAAAGGAAGATGTGATACAAGGAAACGGAGATCTTAGAGAAGAACTGAAGATAATTGATACAATGGAAGAGGCAGTAAAAGAAAAAAAGGAAGAAACGAATAATGAAGTTGGAAAGAAAAAAGGAACACATGATGACAGAAAAGAGAAATTACACCATGCGGTTGAATGCAATGTGATGAAACAATATGTAAAAATGACAGAACCAGTAAACGAAGACGCGCCTTTACAATGGTGGAAATGTTTCAAGATGTGTGAAAAGAAAAAAGAAAGAGAAGACACAAAAGAGCACGAATTAGAATGGAGAGAAAGGGCAATAAAAGAAGTGTTGGGAGCAGTCGATCTAGATGATATAAATAATGAAGAGAGTGATAAAGAACTAGATAACGAAAAATAAGAGCAAACTGAGATCAAAGAAGAAGTTGATAATAAAGAAACTGATACAGTAGAAGATAAAGATGATGGTAATGATTTTAATATTAAAGAAGACAAAAACAATAAGAAGACAGATAATGATGATGAGGAAGAGGAAGAAGAAGGAGAAGAGGATGATGATGATGAAGAAGAAGAAGGAGAAGAATATGATGATGATGAGATTAATACTGAAGAAGACTATAGCAATGAGAAGTCACTCACTGATGAAGATAAAGAAGAAGGAGAAAAATATGATGATGATGAGATTAATACCGAAGCAGACTATAGCAATGAGAAGTCAATCACTGATGAAGAAGAAAATAATCAAATTATTGAAAATACAGAACAAGATATGACAAATGAAGGAGATGACCAGTGAAAGAAAAGAGAAGTGATGGGATATGATGAAGGGAAGGACTTAAGAAAAAACTTAAGGAAAACGATAAATTGGAAAACAAGAAAGAAACGAGGACTGGATTTGGAATATGAAGGCCGGAATGAAAAAAGCGTAAGTTTAAAGAAGTGTAGAACACTACCAGGGATGCAAGGAATATCGACAGAAATTTCCACCCTGATGGTGTCGAAAAAGAAGATGAGGATCATTTTTTTGGTCTGATGTTTTGTTTGTTTTTCGTTATATAGAAATAAGTGGTGACATTCCATATTGGTCGAATTATAAATTCTTTGTTGACCAATACGTAATGTGGGGGGCATGTGTGAGGTACACAACCTCACATTTGTGTGATTTTACATTAATTAAGCTATTTTTTTATTTAATAAATTGTAATGGTGTGTATTAACTCGGAATTTTTAAGTTCAAAGGTCAAAGAATAACAAGATCTCTGAAAAATAAAAGAAGAGTCAAGAGTGAGTTGTTGAAGAGAAGATTTGAATGGAGAGGACGAGTTTTGGCTTTTTGGAATGAACAAGTTTGAAAGAAGAGATGAAACAGTTTGGCTCACTGGAGAAGCCACAAGAATCCTGGCGGGATTATTAATAGTAAAATATTAGCCTGCGGGCAGAAGGTTTAGTGTTGTGGATAAAGATAATGTTATATAACTTGAGAAAAGAGAATTGTTTGTTTTTTCATTTTCATTTCATTTCATTTAATTTATTCACCATATGATACATTTTCATGTATATTGGTTTCGTTATTTTAAATTTTTATACATAATGTGAACAATTTGGATAGTCAACTATAAATGTAAGGCATATAGAAATATACATAAGATTTGTACAATTTATCTGTAACTACTAATTTAATAGACACAGGTGTTTTACATAATTTGACTACTTTAAATAGTCTTCTATGGAGTAATAAGCATTTTTACTAGATATATTTTTAGCCTTTTCTTAAAAAGATCTGGGTTTTTTTCTCCCTTAATTTCTACTGGCAGTTTGTTATACAATTTCACTCCCTTGTGGAAAAAACTATTTAGAGTTTTACTTTTTAATTTCCTCTCTATGTGTAGATCATTTTTTGACCTTGTCGAATATGTATGGACGGAACTGTTTGCGGTGAAGTCTTGTAAGTTATTTTTTATATACATTATAGAATTGAAGACATAACAGGATGGAACAGTCAGGATGCCTAATTTTCTAAATATGTCCTTACAATGGGTTCTCCTTGAAGTTTTTGCTATTATCCTGACAGACCATTTTTGTAATTTGAGAATAGTGTTTACATTTTGTTTGCTTGAAACCCAAAAAATGATTCCATAGGATATTATGGAATGAATGTTTGCAAAGTATATTATTTTGAGGCAATCATCATTGCATACAGGAGCTATAATTCTAAGTGCAAAATAGGTTGTGGATATTTTCTTTCCCAAAATTTGTACATGTTCATTCCACTTTAATTTGTGATCAATGGTCATTCCCAGAAACTTTGTATTTACAACACACACAATGTGTTCATTGTTCAGTTTTAAGTCTATCTGTTGAACACTGCTAAGTGAACTGAATTTGATGCTGCTTGTCTTATTTATACTGAGGGTCAATTTATTATTTTGGGACCAGTTTAAGACTTCTATAAGAGCTGCGTTTCCTTTAGCCTGAAGTTCATTGACTGACGGATCACTTATGATGATGTTACTGTCATCCACAAATAAAATTTTATCCCCGTGACTGATACTGGATATAAAATCATTTACATAAATTAGAAATAATATGGGGCCTAGAATACTTTCTTGTGGGACACCTATATTTTCAGATCTTGGTTCAGACAGGAACTTACATAAAATATTTGAGTTTTCCGGGATAGCAGAGATTTCAACTTTTTGTATTCTATTGGTTAAATATGACTGGAACCAAGATTTTGCACTACCCCTTATACCTATTGCTTCTAGTTTTTGCATGAGGATGTTGTGGTCAACAGTATCAAAGGCTTTTGAAAAGTCTGGGAATAGACTTGCTGCATGATCACCTCTGTCAAGAGCTTCAAGTACATTTTTTGTGAACTGTGCTATTGCTGATGTTGTTCCTTTTCCTGCCTAATAAATAATATACAAGTGATGAGATAAGTAGAAAGTGTTTTGATTTGAGATTGAGATATATGTAGATATAGACAAAGGAATTAATTTGAGTTTGTGTGATAAGAATTGGAATAATAATAATTTTGATTTTTCAGCGTGAGTATCATATTAAAACCAGCGCCGGACAAAGAGGGGTTAAGGAAATCTCTATATACTGGTCTGGTGCTGGAAATAAGAGGCAATAAAGTATATAAATATATTTAAAGTATTATATAAAATAGGGACGTTACATATAAGTACGTTACAAACTGTATTTCGAGTAGTAACAGAATTTTCTATATCTAGATTCCTAATTAGTGTGGCATAAATTACTATCACAATTAATTTCATTATACACCTTACTAAATCACGAGCAGTAACAGTCACTTTATCGTGATGTAAACTTGACCAGCAATATTAACGAAAGTTGTCTTAGAGTTGTAGAGAATTATGGACTTTCCGTTGTACAAGTGTGCAAGTTACAAGAATTTTTTAATTACGTTAGTGCAGTAATTGTCATGATGCTGACGACATAATTCATGCGGTTGATTGTTTCAGATGTATTCAATATTTATTTTACTGCACTTTTACGAGCGCCATATTGCCAACGTCATTATTCGGGTTCATTTAGTACCGTGATCTGAAATAATGAGTCAGGTTTATTTTGCCATTCATGACGTTACTAACATGCAATATAGTGAATGTATTAATACACGAGTGATAGAAGCTTTGATTTTCTAGCGGTAATATTAGCGGAGTTTGTGACTTGGTTGAAATGCAGCCTGGCCCAGAATGACAACTGAAACATTATTAGTTATTTAAGCTTCTTTCACGAGCGCTATTTTAGTGACATCATGTTTCGCTTAATACTGTTATTGTATCAAAAGATCAATAATAAGCTTCGATGATTTAGCAGAAAACGCGGCATTGCCCGAAGTAAATTTCTGAAATTTATAAATGTTTTATTCAGATAATGGAGTGTCAGACAAGCAGAGTGGTAAGTTGCCGGTAGACACTTAATTCTGTTTGCAGATTGAGAATCCGATTATGAAGAAAGAATCAATCACTACTTTAACATTGAAATTTATATTTCAGAGCAGAATTAATGGATCGAAACGAACGAACTATAGTAAGCTGGTCTACAGGCAGTCAACTGTTTCCACAGATAGAGAAACCAACATTAACACTGATCATTATGAATAAAAGAATCGATTACTACTGTAATGCGTAAATTTCTGTTTTAAAGCAGAATTAATTGTTGGAACCCATATATTCTCAAAATCAATATTCACAGAGCAAATTAAGTAAACTTTATAAAATAATATATCAGTAATTTTCAGATATTCAGCGTAAATCAAAATATTCATTTTTAGTTTCGCAATTTTTTTTTAACGCAACTGAACGTCTTTGGGCCACTTAGGTATTTTTTTGTTCTTTGAATGTTAGTATTTTTTTTTTTTTTTTTTTATGTTTAGTCGATTCCATCAATGTATTCCTAATATTTTGACGTTTTGAGTTCCTAATAATTAAAACTATATTCATTTTTATTCGAAAGACTTGAAATTAGTAATTTTAAGAGATGCCGGGCAAACGAAAGTCAAATCTTTCAAAGCAATGTAAGAAAACTACAACTATGAAAATAGCCAAAACCCTGGAACAAATCCTCAAGCAGAGCTGCATAGGGTTGAGCACTTTGCAAATCTTGGGGCTTCTGGGGATGCTGAATTTCCGGAACAGTCGCAAGTTGGGTGACGACAGCAAAATGAACACTTGTGTCAGGACGATCTGCCAAGACACCTGGAGAAACGCGAGCTTGGTGCAAAGAGCAAGCGGAATGGTGATCGATCTCAAGAGCTGCTGAAACACCGAAGCAAACAGAAAGACGGCAATAACAATACGCCGCATATTTGGCATTGCAACGAGTTGCTGAAACACTTGAACAAACGCAAGCTCATTACTACTGTTTTCCCGAGCATTCAACTAAATACAATATCAATGACGAAAACTGGATATGTGAGAGGACAATACTTGCCCCGAAAAATGATTCTGGAGCTAAAATAAAAATATTAGAGGAAATAGTCTTGAAAGTGACAACATACTCTTCCATCGACACAGTAATGCCAACTACCCCGTCGAGCTTTTAAACTCCTTTGAGTTATCTGGGGTACCGTTCTACAAACTCGAGCTTAAGATTGGCGCTCCAGTTCTCCTGATGTGTAATCTCAACCCCCCTAAGATTGTGCAATGGCACCAGATTATGCATCACAGAACTAGGAAGAAACATTATGAAGGCGACAATTCTTACCGGTGTATCTTAAGGGGAAGCCGTTATAATTCCGCGTATGCCAATTATTCCCAGAAATATTCACTTTAAATTTAAAAGATTACAGTTCCCATTAAAAATTGTATTTTCAATGACAGTTAATAAATCGCAGGGTCAAACGTTAAAAGTGGTGGGAATACATTTGGATACTCCCTGCTTTTCCCATGGTCAATTATATGTTGCCTGCTCGCGGGTATCGAGTACAAAAAATTTACATGATTTTTCAGAAAAGAACAAGTCTTACAATATTGTATATACCGATGTATTAAACTGAAAATACTCCTAACATACAGAATATTTTTATTGTTTTAAAAGTTCGATTAAGTTTTTTGGAACAAATAAATTTTGTTATTTTATTGCAATATTTATTACTACTATAACCAATAAAAATAGCTCTAAAATAAATTGTATGGTCGTATTGACCTGGTGAGAAGGCTTCTTTACGTCTGTACAATCAGCCCCTTTCGTAGCCACTTAACTTAACCCAGTATTCCTACTGGGCATAAAGGACCCACAGTTCATCGTGGAATCAGAACCACAATATCATGCACAATAGGTAAAATATGGTAGAGACTGGAATAACAGATTACAAGACAGGGCAACTTTCAGAATATTGATCAAAAATTTCGAGGGTTTCCAACAGACGAGAAAATGTATTAATGTTTGGACTCAAGAAATGAGGAAACAGCAAAGTTAAAGGATGAAGAACTTGTGGCAGTCAACAAAAGAAGCATCGAAATGAATACTGTACACAGAATTACTTTTCGTCATCCTTATATGGCTGGAATCGACGAGAAGCAGAAGAAATTATGAATGAAGTGTTTTAAGGGTAATAAAATGTGCTGATTGACAAAAGAAATTGGAAGAACCACTAATGACCACAGCGTAGTGCCAAGTTACAAGTGGAGGGTATTTCAGGTTAAGATCTGGTGGATAGTTCCCGCCAATTAAGTTCAGAAGTGTTACTTCTAATGTGGACGTTTGATGACTATCTGTAAAATGAGAATTTAGTTTATAGTACAGGGCGTTTCATTTATGACGCGTCCGCGCGCACGGCAATAATCGCCCACCCCAGCGGCGGCTCACTTGCCGGCAACTCATACCGCGCAGCGCCAGTGCTCAGAAACGCCTCTTACCTGCATCGATGTCTTACCTTATAGCACGTGCGGGAAATGTTGGCCTTCGGCTTCAATACACGCTTGACATCTTCTAAGGATGTTTTGGCTAACTCTCTGCAGTGTTTGTGAAGAAATATTATTAATTTTAGTTCTTATGTTTTCCCTAATTTCATAAATGAAACGCCCTGTAATTGTGTGCTGGCTTATGCTATAACCGGAGGGTAAGTATTCTGGGTGAATAGTGCTTGCCTGTAACCGTCCATTCTGATGGATTATTGATTGATAGCTATCTTACCTACGCAACAGTACTATTATTGTGAGTTAGTTAGTAAATGGTGTAGGAAGTTCCACAGTTCGCATGCTCAGCAATTGATCAGATCTTCCCAAAGGTGGGTAGTTTGGTGTTTATTGCAAATCTTCAGCAATCCTATAAACCAGTGATGTCAAAGATACGGGCTGAATCCGGCCCCCGCGCCCTATCAATACGGCCCGCGATCGCAATGTGACACAGAAAGAAGGATAGTAGATGAATATGTTTTGACCAACATTCTCTCAACCACGTATTCCAACAATATCATCCAAGCATTAATATCTCACATTATCTGATCGATACGTATGCTACATAGCTATCAGTATGTTCCAACAAACACAATTGCTAAAGCCAGTCCTTGTTTCACAGTATTGCCCATGCCGAAACTGCCCTCAAATGAAATTCCTCCTCCCAAAGATTCTATCTACCCTTGGAAAAACTTAGTTTAGTACACCACCTTACCTCAAGTAACTCATGGTCCATAAATAACTGCCTCAGAATTCAATATTGCAATAAATAATGCTATAAAATTTAATATGCACCTGTCAACCACCAGGTATCTTCTTACTTAATTTACCTACTAACTTGTAACAAACGTATTGCTTTATTCACAGGTTATACTACCAATCAATTTTCCACCAGGAGAAATGGCTACAGTCAAATCACATTCACCCAAAATCTTTATCGTCCAATTATCACACTTGCCATAATAGCAATAACTAGTTTCACGGGTCACGTTATCAAAAACCTAATAGATAGCAGAATTTCATCGGAAATTACATTGTGGGAGTTGATCTACCAGTACATATAAAGTACTAGGCATCCATTAGGTTTCAATTCGAAATATATCTTTGCTTCTTTTTCATCATCTTCAGATGTCCACTCCCCTGATCAGTCTTCTTTCTCTTTCCCCGTTGTTTTCATTCCTTTCCTCGACACCTGCAACAACCATGACTTACTACAGTTGATTGAGCATCATTTCATATATACTATCCATTTATATAAAAATGGATGATGGTATATCTGAGATTAATAGACTTCGACACCGTTTGCCTAGTCATCAAAAGAGTTGGCACATACATTTTTTCATGGAGAAGGTTTTCTTACTATCCACTTTGTTGTAATTAGCCACAAGAACGAATAATTCGTTTGTGAATTGCCATTATTAAATAGCATTTCGCTAACACCAAGGAGTTTCCTATTTCGTAGACGGTACTGCCCATGGAGGTAGGAAAAGAGAGGAGACAAGGTGTCGCTAAAATTGCGAAGCCGCCAGTAAACTCTGGAGCTGACTGCGCATGCGCGGCCGCCACATTCGTCGGTCCAAAACATTGATCTGTTTTCATTACCTTCCGTGCTGTGAACATTTCATGTTCTGATATTTCAAAGTGTTTTATAATGTTTTATAAAGGATTAAACTTCGCTCCGGTACCGACGAAGCTGCCGACGTTGGACATCGTCGCAGGGGTAGAGATTGCCGTAGGGAAGTTAAACACGGAACAGGCAGACGAAATTCGACGTGAGACGGCGCGAATCCTCAGTCGAGCCAAACTTCCTCGCAGCAATCTACCGCGAGAGGAAAAACTTGCATTAAATAGATTACGCCAGCGCGAAGACATCGCGATACTTCCTTCAGATAAGGGAAACGCAACAGTATTGATGAAATCAGAAGACTACCGCAATAAGGTGGTGACGCTCTTAGAAGACGAGACATATGCCCCGCTAGATAGGAACCCTCTACGTAAACTGAGGTCTGAAGTGGCATCTCTTGTCAATAATTCTTCAGGGATCGAACAAGAAATCAAGGCTAGACTAAAGAGAAATAACACCTCTACTCCTCGGTTCTACGGCTTGCCAAAAATACATAAGCCAGAAGTCCCTTTACGGCCGATCGTCAGCGCAATTAACTCTCCAACTCATCCACTAGCCCGCTATGTTGCCGAAAAGCTAAAACCCTTGTCAGAAGGTATCGCTTCGACTGTCAGAAATAGCTCACACTTCGTAGAAATCATATCATCACTTAAAATCAAAGAAACTGACATTCTAGTGAGCTTTGATGTTGTGTCGCTCTACACTAACGTACCTGTCGAAGAAGCAGTGACAATAATACGCACCAAGCTGTCGGCCCTCAACATCTCCGAAGAATGGGCTGACCTGGCCGAGTTTTGTCTCAAATCAACGTTCTTCCAGTATGACGGAAAATTTTACGCCCAAGTTGAAGGAGCGGCCATGGGCTCACCGCTTTCGCCGATAACGGCGGACATCTTTATGGAGGCGCTGGAGACCGAAATGTTGGATAACGCGCCCCTCAAACCGCTGCTGTGGTTACGCTATGTTGACGACACTTTTGTTGTTTGGCCCCATGGACGAAGTGCCCTTGACAAATTCCTGGATTATATAAATAAAGCACATCCTAAAATGAAATTTACCATGGAAATGGAGGAACGAGGACAGCTGCCGTTCCTAGACGTGCAAGTAACCAAACGTGACGACGGGACCCTTGGACACTCAGTGTATCGGAAGCCGACACACACAAACAGATATCTACATGCCGCATCCCACCACCACCCAGCAACAAAAAGAGGCGTCATCACGACCTTGTGTACAAGAGCGACGGAAGTGTGTGACGCAAACAGTTTGACGACGGAGTTGGAGGCACTGCAACACACATTCAAGTCCAAAGGCTACCATAATCATTATATTAGAACGGGCATTACATGCAGCCACGACAGATAAAAACGCCAGTTCAACATCTAACCATGCCACCTCTCAGGAACGCCAAGTTGTAGTTTTACCCTACATAAGTGTCGTTACTGACAGAATCAGAAAGCTGTTTAAAAAAGTCGGCATAAAACCTGTCTACAAACCACACAGCAAAGTCAGTAACCAGCTCGTCAAGGTCAAGGACAGACTGCATCCACTACAGGCTGCCGGGGTGTATGAGATTCCGTGCACCTGTGGTCGGGTGTACATAGGAGAGACGGGGCGCACTATAAGGGAGAGGCTGCATGAGCACATTCGCAACTATAAATCGAATAACACTGATAAATCCGCCATTGCACGGCATGCAGCTGAAACGAATCACGCTATAGACTTTGAAAACACCACACTTATAGTGCGTGAGGATAAATGGTGGCCAAGGAGGGTAAAGGAGGCGTTAGAAATTGCAAAACGCCCAAACAATATCAACGAAGACAACCGGTTGAAATTGCATGACGCCTGCCTCTCGCTGTTGCGGAGAGAGCATGTCACGAGTCACCTCCCACCAGACCGCGCCGCGCCCCGCCTGGCCAACGAACCACGTGACGGCTCGTACCTTTGATTGGCCGGACAAATCAAACCATCTAGACGGACGCGGGCCTCGGCTATAAAACAAGACCACTCGCTGACCGAAGACGCAGTTCTGCCCTGGAAGAAGACCCCAGAATGAGGGTCGAAACGTCGGTTTCAAGAAACATGACGCGGCGCCACCCGGACAGCCAAGAATTAATTCTATCTAATCTATTTGAAATAGAATATGACACTCAAGGTTTTTTTTGGTGACTGTAGGGAGAGAAAAGTTATATTTTGGCATACAAAATTCCTATCAAAAATTATGTAATAGCTTGTTTTTCTTAAATTCTAATGTTTGTAGGTTATATCAATTAGGGTATTTATAAATGTGACCCCATAAGAGCTCAGTTTTAGTAATGCGAAGGTTAAAAACGAAGAATTTCTTCAGTTCCTTATACATTCCCTGTTTCTCTTGGTCCGATCAATATGGCGACCACCCCACCCTACCACTCTTCTCTCGGCTTCACTTCGTTGTATGGAGGAGGTCCTTTACGTGGTCTCCTCTCTTTTCTTCTCTTTTCTTTGCTCCATGATACTGCCACGTTTATTCATTGTTTGTTACGTAAATCGCATATACTGCTTTGCGTTAAATGTTGGCATTGGTTTAAATTATTTTTGGTTAGTTCAGTTATTCAGTGAATGGAATAGTAAAAATATTGTTAATTCCCAAGGGTTGTTTGTAAAAAATGTATCAATTCGCATTTTGATCCTACTTCGTAGACGGCATTGCCATGTTTACTTTTTGCTTCTTTCGTAAATTGCATACATTTCTGTACGCTACACTTGGCATTAGTTTAAATTATTTTAAGTTAGTTCAAGTATATAACGAATGGAACAGTCAAATTTGTTGTTGATTTACGGGAATTATTATTAATCATATAAGGGAGCGTTCATAAATTACGTGAGGTGAAATAGGTGAGGGAGTCCGGTGAAATCTCACCAAGGGGGAGGGGGAGACGTCAACGGTAATCTTACGTGAGGTTTTGGAAATTATTGTTGGACTGTAGAGCTAAAAAAAATCTACAAACAACGCGAAAGTCGATTTTAAGGGGGTATTTCGTCGAAAAGTGGCGGTGTAATGGTCTCAAAAAGTGCGGCGAGGGTGACCACTAGGGGGGGGGGGGGGGGGTCTCACCGGACCAGATCTCACCTGAAAAGGGGGGTGAGGGGTCGGAACAGATCTCACGAAGTCTCACCAGAGGGGTGGGGTCCGGAAATACGGAAAAAACACCTCACGTAATTTATGGATGCCCCTAATTATATTTCATCATCAGTTTATACCAATAGAAATAACAGAATCTCATCAGCAAAAGCCATCTTTCATAATTTCCAGCAGCGAATTATAGATTTTAGATTCCATACAGATCATCCATTTTTATATATACAGAGGTAAATAAATAGACATAGGCAGGAAAATGCCTGCCGGGTTTGGCTAATATATAGCTCTTCTTTAACGAGTGTAGTGATACTGTGAGGCCAAGAGGTAAGAGCGAACAAGGTGAGCTTTTTCTGGAAACGTGGGTAAGCGACTAGCCTAGAAGTCATTTATAGGATAAATCACGGCCAATGCCAGTTATTACATATGTACACACTTTGACAATAAATTTGGCCGCCGCTGAAAAATTCTATGACTCTTATTTTGCACAATCTAACATCAATGTCATCCCAGGAAACAGTAATGCAATACTGGCAAGCCAGTATTTCGTTACTGTTTCTTAGGATGATATTGATGTCATATTGTGCAAAATAAGAGTGATAGAATTTTTCAGCGGCTGCCAAATTTATTGTCAAAGTGTGTACATAACCCGTGATCTGGTGACAAACATACTTGAATATACAGTGGTTCCATGGCTTCATAACAGAATGGTCGTGCGTTTGGCAGACTCGTTTTGGAGTTTGGCAAAGGACAAGCGAGCATACATCTTACGGGCGGCCCGCAGCCCACACTGATGCGATTTCCTTATTAGATTCACTTCTGTACTACTGAGACTATTTCCACAAGACTATTCCATCGTTGCCAGTCGAGCCAACTTATTTTATACCGCTGGGTACTTGAAATTATACAAAATTAACTCTTATTATACAATTCAACAAAACAGTTTAGACATAACACCTAAAACCAACGTCCACAATTATTTGCTTCACACAAGCTCGCTGCATCTTGTCAGGTGTTACAGCCGTGGGTGGCCTTCCGACCACTGCAAATCTTTGAGCTCCGCAGATCCGCTTTCAGATGGCCTCACCCTCTGTGCCCCAAACTACGGAGGCATAATCCACTATGCATCTGATGAGGGTGGTGTACAGTTGGATACCTTCATCTGGTCTCAGCTTACTTTTGGGATTCAGAATAGAGTAGAGAGATGTCAGTCTGCCTGTGGCCTTGCCACGTACGTTGGCCACATGGTGTTTCCAAGTCATCCGCCGATCTAGCTTTACGCCGAGATGTGGGTCCAATGGATATTCTCTCCGAAGAGGGTTAAACGTTGGAGACGTTGCGGAACCTTCTTTCTGGAGATAATAACGGCTTGACTTTTAGGAGCCTTGAAGCCAAGTCGCCATCGGTAACCCATTCCTGTATATTGTTGCAGGCCTGCTGCAGTCGAAATCTTAGAGTGGTAACATTTAAACCCTTGGCGAAGAGTGCGGTGTCATCCGCATAGAGAGCCTTTGTACTCTTCCAGTTGATGGTGTGTCTGCCGTTTACAAGTTACGTAGAATTGGGCCAATTGCAGATCCCTGCGGGACACCTGCGCAGATGTTTTTAACCACCGAGTGGCTGCCCTCCATCACTACTCGGAAGGTTCACCCCTCGAGGTAACTCTCTAGTAGTTTGACATGTGAGGGAGGGAGTCCTTGCACAAGTAACTTGTATAAGAGTATTTGATGCCAGACCGAGTCGAAGGCGCGGCTGACATCAAGGAGGACGGCGCCGAAGTACTCTCGCCGTTCAAACACCAAAAAGGCATATTCGGCCGGGCGGAGCAGCTGATGTGGGGTGGAGTGGTGTCTCCCGAAACCAAACTGCTCGTCTGGAAGCAGCCCCTCTCGATTGATAATTGTTCGAAGCCTTTTCAGACAGACTCGCTCAATCACCTGGGATAGTGTTGGCAGCAGACTGATGGGTCGATAGAATTTTGGCGACCTCTTGTCCTTTACCGACTTAGGAATTGGTATAATTTCAGCATGTTTCCAAGTCTGCGAAAGTTCACCAGAACGTAATACCTCATTAAACGCGTCCGTGAGCATCCAGAAAAAGCCGGAGGCGTTCTTCTACCAATTGGATGCATTGTACATCCCTCGGGAAGTCAAGAGACTGAAAATTTCCTTAAGGCTTCTGCTAGGACATCCGCCTTCTCTTGTGGATCACAAACACAGTTGTTTCCGACCGAGTGAGGGGGTGAATGGTTAACGTTCTGGCCTTGCATTCGGGAGGAAGCGGGTTCGAATCCCCGTCTGGGCATCCAGATTGGGTTTTCCATGTTTTCCCAAAATCACTCCAGGAGAATGCCGGGATGCTTCCTTCAAAAAGGCCATGGCCGAATTCCTTCCCGTTCCTTGTCCCCAATCCCGCCTCTAATGACATTAGCCGTCGACGAGGCGTAAAGCAATAAGTAAAAAAAAAGTCTTCGCCCGGTTGGGTTTGTCAGGCACGAGTTCCATGCCAGGTTTTTTTGCATTCTGATCTCCGGCAATAAAGAGATTGCCTGCATGCTGAGGAGTGCAGCGAAGTCTCCCTCTTGCAGGAGGTCCCCGGGTGGTCTGTATGCGGCAATCAGTACGATTTTCCCACGGGTGATCTCGATGACAACCCCTGAGGCTTCAGTGGAGTCCGTGGCCGGTAGTTTTACCGGATAGTGCATGATGGTACTGCTGACATAGACTGAAGTACCTCCTCCTGCAGCTGGTAGGTCGGAACGGTAGCAAGAGTAGTTGGGCGCGGCAGCCTTGATTCCCGGCTCTAAGTGAGTTTCGGTGACGAGGCACACATTAATTCCTTCGTCACGGAGTAACGCCCTGAATTCTCCCAATTGGCGCCACAAGGCATTGGAATTCCAAGTGCAGATGGTGATATCCTCAATTCTTGCTATGGCGTGGTTTGGTCGGACCTTGCTGTACTGCCTCGAGGGCTAGCTGTACTACAACAGCTATCTGCCGCGGTATATCCTGTATCATGGTAATAACAGCCTGCAGCAGAGACAGTACCATGGCATTACTCATGTTCTGTGGGTGGTTTCCGGATTTGTTCCTCATTTCAGTGTTGTTTGGCTGCTTCCCGCGTGTGTTAGATTGTTTGTTGGAGTTGGCAGGAGGCGTAGATGGGGGATTTTGTCTCTTTTTGATGGTATTAGACCTAGTCTGGGTGTCGTCAGCTGAGATGTTGGAGGTCTTCTCGGCATATGTAGCGTTGGTTGTAGACTCACTGTTGGGATGACTTGCATATTGAGCCTTTCCTTCCTGTTTCTTCTTCTCAGAGTCCCTCGCTCCCGGTTTGAGGCTGGGGGTTCAGAGGGGATCGCGTCCCCTGCTGGACGGAAGGCTTGTGGGTAGTCAAGCTGCATCTAGGCGCACTACGGTGTTGACCGCAGCTCAAGAGCAGTTAGCATTCTTGCCCTGACTGCTCCGGTGTTTGGGGTGTCCTGGTGAACGAAGACCAAGCACCCCAGGGGCGTAGTGCATACCTGCTATCAGCGTAGCATAGACCCTGGAGTCGAATGAAGGGGCCGGTGCCACGGTCTCGGGGGCTGTTCTTGATTGCGGCTGACGCCTCTGGGTTCGGCCCCTGAGACTCAGGATTGCATCCCTGCTGCACGACTCTATGTTGCCAAAGTAGGTTCACTATATAGGTGTGAACCGGTAGCGCACTGGCTTGCCAGGGGTGGGGCAACGTACCCCTTGTGAACGTTGTGGGGACCTTCGGGACTCTACTGCGGGATCGTGCGTTGCGACGGTTTTCTGTGGAGCTGGGACTGGTGCGTGGGAACCTGTGCTCACACTGAACACAAGTTTCGGGGGGTGTGGGGGAAAGCGTACTAGGATCAACCCCCTAGTGTGGGAAGCCGCGTTGGGGACGATACGTACGGTCTGCTGGCGTGGTGGATCATGCTGGGGGGCTTCTTGCGCGGCTCCCATTCGCTAAGGCTTCCGCCCGCCCTGCGGGGTTGGGTGGGACTGGGGCTTAGTGTGGGAACCACAGAGAGGCATTTGCTATACGCCAGGTTTTGGAAAGTGTCTTCGGCCTGGTTCGTGGCGGGCGATGCCTCCGCGCGGTCCCTGTGGGCACCCATTAGGGATGGCGAAAGATGCGTTGCCTCACCGTCCCTGCTGTAATGGCGGGTAGTTCGAAAGAGCCCAGTTCCGCGGCGGGGGCGTAGTGTGGGTAGCCGGGTATCCGCAGTATGATTCTTGAGGGGGGGATGAAGTAATTCGGGTACCCCCGATGACGGATTCTAGCGCCTATAAAGCGGCTGCTGGTGAGGCCTCTTGCTGATCGTACTGACATACAATGTTTCTTCTTCTGCTGCTGTTGTTTTTTGATGGCAGCCAGATATGAGTTGTTAAGAAATTCAATGACAGCACGCTGGTTATAACGTACATCACTCACAGACGCCATATTGAACCATTACTGCAAGTACGCTATTTGTCGGAAGAAACGGAAACTTTGCGCGTGCACCTTGAAAACTTCAAAGAATTCGAATCTAAAGTTTCGCATTCGTACCACTGAGGGGGGAAAAAATGTTGGATTAGTTTCTGAGACACCCTCTGTAAGGTATCCCTCGTTCTATTTTTAATATTTTCGTTTAGATCCGGTCAAGTTTAGGGTTAACTTCGGTACACGATACCACACTTTAAATCGAGTTAACCACACTTTCCATACAGTAAAGTGAATAAATAACACATAACCAACATAAATAAACTATAAATTGTCATAAAGCCTTGATATTTCAGCAGGAAATATGTTATTCCATGTAAAAGCAAACTTTCAATAACAGATCCTAACATTAATCAGAAAGATATTCTAAACGGATTTAAAAGAAGCAAATGGTAAATAATAGCAAATACAGACACTAAATAAACCTTTTATCAGGATTAATAAGAGTTATTTCAGAGATAAACAGATAATTCCAATATAAATCAAACCTAACCATAAATTTTGGCATATACCAGATTTTGGTGTTTCTGATGGGATCTGCATACAGTAAAGAGTATAAAGAACTCAGTAATAGCCAGGCCTAAACTCACAATAACCATAATTTCACAGTTAAATATAGTTTAGCAGGTATTTTAAAGAAATAGACAGGAGGATTGAACAAGTAAACTGAAGCAGAATGAAGATAGCACATTGTGATGGAATTTGACCATTTTTAAAGTTCTAAAAGTAAAAAGAATAACACCTGAGACTTTAGTAGGATAATTAACAGGTTTCTGATAGTTTTCAAGCATTTAATACACAAAAGAAGTAATTATGAAGAAATTTGATCACTCATTTTCCTAAACAGTTCACATAAACAATTTTAGGTCTTTTAAGTAATTTCAGCATTTAAAAAGTAGATAAACAAGCAGTAAATAATCTAATCTTTCAGTTTTAATAGATTTCAAGTAGTTTCAGTCCATAAAATATGAAATATTAGTAAAGTACAGAAAGCTGGTAGATCGACTAAATTTTCGAGACTTTCAGAATTAATTCCGGTAAAATTAAACCATTTCAAAAGCGCTAAGAACATGTAAATGATAGTAAACACACATAATTAATTTTCTAAAACCATTTAAAGACGTTTTACTGACCTTCGGTTTGTTAATCCAATTTCATAGTAACTTGCCAGAGGCACCGTACATAAAATATGCTTTTTCACTGATTTTAAACACTGTCATCCAATATAAAGTAAATAATAAATTAAAACAGTCCTAAAGAGAATTAAATTCACCTAAATCTTGTAGTTTCCAACCGTTTAAGTATTTTTAAATACGATCTGAACACGTAAAATAAACCACTCGACTTTAACATTTTTTCATTTAAAAACCTACTTAGATTCCGGGTTAAAAAGTAGTTTGTCGTAAAAATCCATTCTTCTAGTTTCGTACATATTAATTTCATGCCATTTAAAGCCATAGAACCGATGTTATAGTTTTTCTAAATTCACTTGACATCAAATCCACGTGGAATAAACAAACGATTTTATTGTGTTCATAATATAATGGCTACAGAGATAAAACAACCTTTAAAATAAGCAGTTTAATTCAGGCACAGTAATTTTTCCGGCTTACTAATCCATATACCTTCAGAGTTATACCTAAAAACATAAATAATAATTATGTCGGATTGTTAGAAATCAATGTTTTTACAATAACTCAATAACCACATAACCGATTTAAATAAAGTTTACTGTTCTGAGAGACTAAAATCAAGACCCATAATTTGAGCATAATTTCATATTTGTAAATAAAGCCGATTTAAAAAATGTTTTAAAACCTGGCGGTGACTTCAGAGCGTCAGAGCACTGTATTCGTGACCATATTTGGTAGTCTTCGGAGAGATACTATTAAAGCTATATTCTGACATTAAACACTACAACTCGAAACTCACATTACTTTCCTGTTCCCGCGTTTAAATTAAACATATAATAAAGAAGTTATTAAGCCAAACATAAGGGAGTATTTAGCAGCATGGAGGCGCCCAGATGTAGTACGGTCTCACGTGAGACACTTCTATATAAGTGAGGTAGGCAGGGCCTACATACGCTTGGTCTTCAGTCTCGGTTCAAACTTGTAGGCGAGAGCACGTCCCGTGCTAGGCTCGGCCAGCCACGTGTGGTGTTAGGCGGGAAGCGGGTCTACAATGTGTCAGGCACGCTTAGCGGCAGCCATTTTCGAAATTTGAAACAACCTTTCTTTTGGGACTAACAGTTTCTGGACATGTGAATGTCTAATTTTCAACTCAGTTTTGGGGGTTTAGTGCGGTCTTTGCTCTGATTCTCAACCTGTGATTTTTGGTGAACGATATATCCGATTGCCTTGCTAACTGTGAACCTGTATTATTTACGTGAAAAATTTTGAGAATATAATCCAGTGATTCAACTTGTGACTTTCATTTCTACAATAGTACCTTTCTTGCAGTAGGTTAGAACTGTAAGTGGCGACTGTGGTCAATTTTTACAGTTAGCATAAATAATTCAACACGGTAACCGAACTTTTTTGGACTTAGAATAATTTGGAAGACGACTGGTTCAGGTGAAGAAGCCGATACCAACCCCCACTATCGGCTAAACGTCCCTGACACCTCGTACATTCTAATCTCTGTCAACCTCTGCATT
Source organism: Vandiemenella viatica (assembly GCA_031002005.1). Classification (NCBI taxonomy): domain Eukaryota; kingdom Metazoa; phylum Arthropoda; class Insecta; order Orthoptera; family Morabidae; genus Vandiemenella; species Vandiemenella viatica. Next base: position 50,986,183 of record JARYHS010013631.1, read on the forward strand.
TCTTACCTTCGGCTGTTCCCTCCACTAACAAGTTAACCAATCCTGCATATCTCAAAATATGACCTACCATCCTATCTCTTCTTTCTGGAAGCTTATTCCACAAACTTCTTTCCTCTCCCATCATTTCCAAAACTCGTTCGTTTCGAACTTTATCTGTCCACTTAATTTTCAACATCCTTCTATAGCACCATATTTCAGGTGCTTCAATTTTCCTTCTTTCTGGTACTACTAAAGTCCATGCTTGGCTGCCATAAAGTGCTGTGCTCCACACATAGAGTTTTAAAAAGTTCTTTTTGAGTCCTAGGTCAATATTTGAAAACTAAAAGATTTCTCCATACCATGAAGGCTCTTTTCGCTAATGCTATTCTACTTTTAACATCATTCCTGCTTCGGCCATCGGTTGTAATTTTATTTTCTAAATTATCCAAATTCGCCAACTTCTTCTATCGCATCCGACCCTATTTTTATATTTAATCTACTATTATTGGTATCATTTCTGATGCATTTCATCACTTTTGTTTTGATGTGATTTATATTTAGTTCAAAATCTTCCTTCAATATTTTCTTTATGATATTCAGTAATTTCTCAATTTCCTCAACCTGTTTTGCTAACAAGACAATATCAGAAAATCGTTGCATACCGATTTTTTTCTCCTTGAACACTTATGCCACATTCAAATCTATCTTTCACTTCCTTTATTGCTTCTTCTACATACAAGTTAAACCTTGTCTCACATCCTTTTTAACTGATACATGTCTCTCATGATTCTCTACTTTTATTATAGCCACTTGATTCTTATATAGATTATAAAGTATTCTTCTGTCTCGGTATTTTAGAAGTGACTTATTTAAAATTTTGAACACCTTGTTCCACCTAACATTATCAAAAGCTTTTCTAAATCAACAAACGCCGTAAAAGTACCTTTGTTCTTCTTTATCCGCTCTTCAAGTATTAATCTTAACGACAGAATCACTTCTCTTATACTTCTCTTAAACTGATCTTCATCTACTATTCTTTCTACGACACTTTCTATTCTTCTGTATATCATTGTGGTCAGTAATTTTGAAGCATGTGATGTAAGACTTATAGTGTGTTAATTGTCACATCTATCACCTCGTGCTTTCTTAGGGAATGTGAAGATGACACTTTTTATAAAAATCAGTGGGAATCTCTCCTGTTTCATAAATTTTTGATAAAAGTTTGAATAATCTTTGCATTCCTCAGCAATTCCAAGTGCCTTATTTGATTTCTAATCATTCAAAGCTCTACCAAATTCTGCCCTCAAAAAAGGATCATCAATGTCGACATCAACTTCTTTTTCCAACATCTCCATCATCAGGTTTCTCTATTATTCTTTCCATCGGTTAACTATATCTTCTGAGCTTAAAAGAGATTTCCCACCGGCAGCTTTAACATTTAGACCTCTTTTCTTCAATTCTTAAAAGACTGATTTTATACCAGACCTCAAAGAAAACATGTAAAGATATTTACGGAAAAACTACACAAGCAACCGACAATCACGCATCTCTAAAGCCATCTGGGGGGAAAAAAAGATATGCGCATGTTTTTACCGAAAAACGGATATAAATAAGCGAAAAAATTATCAAGCCTTTGTTCAATGGATATAGCAACAACAATGTCTTTAGGAATGAAACTGAGCGATTATGTAATTACTAACGATAAGTTAAACAAATTACAACCAAAGAGAATAGTAATAAATAACTTAGCGCTTTCTGTCTCTTACCATTATTGAAAAGCGAAAAATTAAGAGCTATCTTTTAAAAGTTTTTCTGCTCTGAGTTGTGTAGGCCATCTGCAAACGAGCGTTAATGTAAGCACCACATATTTACTATTCTCATGTAATTCAAGCAACTGTATTCCAGATAATTTTTCACAGTTGAAAACGAATGTTATTAACGAGCGTGGTGTTTGAGCGGTAACGCTCTGGCCTCGCATTCGGCAGGACGTGGGTTTGAATCTCCGTCCGGCCATCCATATTTGGTTTTTCAATAGTTTCCCCAAATCACTCCATTCGAATATCGGGATGGTTCTCTCAAAAGGCCATAACCGAATTCATTCCCATTCTAGGACACCAGTCATTTGCCGCCTCCAATGACCTCGGAATCGACGGTGCGTAAAGCCATAAGCAAAAAATCTTATTGTAAGTACCATATATTTACTGTCCCCAAGTAATTGTGTTCTAGCTAATTATTCAATGCTCTTCTTTCTCAGTTAAGGAAACTGAACTGAAAAAAGAGGGGGAGACCACACGATCTTTTCAGAAAGTGAAAGGTTACAGGAAAAATCGTCAATTCAGTCATTTACTGAAATCTAAACATAGTATCACCACTTTCATTTGTGTAAACCGTGATAATAAGTTGCTATTAGCTGTCTCAGTAGTTCAACTTTTAATTAGTTCGGCTATCATAGAAATTATGTCTGAAGTAGATTTCTATTATAAAACAAGCCGAATTAGATAAACAGAATCATTGAAATAGTATTTGCAAAGTACGCTTTAGAACAGACGTACAAATATTACAATAGGCTATTTGACTATTAAAAAAAAAAAAATTGAACTCATTCTCGTAGATCAATGCTTCAGGAAGCTAATTTTTTCAATTTTGAAAAGTAAAGTGGATTATTTTTTAATAAAAAAGCGAAATAAAAAGTATACTTTTCTTATCTCTGGTCACCCGACAGAAAACGCTCTAGGATTTGTGGTCGCTTGAGTGTCGTCACACGTCTGTAAACGCTGCTGCTGAGAATGGAGCGTTTCCTATTATCCAAGTTTTCAACTATTTTTATTGTTTGTTGCTGGTATTTTCTTGTTATTAATGAAATTTCATTTTAAATACAAAATCGAGAACAATTTGTAAAAGCCCGCAGTGGAAAAATATCGAAAAAAGACCCCTTATTTGTGGAACTGGCTATAGAAAAAAAACCTGACTTTTATTCTGCTGAGCTTAAAAATGTAACAGCTTCAATTTGAGACTCATTTATATTTAAATTGAAAGTTAGAGATTGATTGTTTTGCGTTAGCAAACCATACATCGAAAAATTCTGTACGCGAAATTTGTGCAGTCATGCTGAAAATAAAGAAAAGTTGTATGGGTGTCGCAAATATGCGCAAACAAATGAAAGTATATCGTGTAGCTAATAAACAGCTCTTTCAAATAAATATAGTAAGAGATCGGTATAATGTGGTATAATGAACTAAAACTCAACATGACATTGGCTCAGTAGTTTTTTTTTTAATTAAAAATAATCTCGATCTGTTTTAATGATGTTATTGTATCACGGGAAAAATCATGCGTAAACTTGCCTTGAGGAACGCCAAAAGCAATAGCAAACACACAAATCACTACTAACACGCAGAAACACAGCGTGATCATCGACCAAGCTCAGTGGAATAGCGCGTTCGACTGGAGCGCTTGATCGGTGGATCACAGGAAGCCCATTGTTCTAACTATTTTGTCTATTGTTAGGCGTGAATTCGTGGAAAATAAACCTATGTTCCGAGTAATATGGTTTATCTACTTTGAACATAAATAACAATTTTGCCTGCGTAGACTATTATGAAAACTGACCTTTGCCCCTTTAGATTTAGAAAATATCACACTGTGCGGCGTCCTCCCGGATGCGAGGCCAGAGCGTTAACCGCTCACTCACCACGCTCGGAACAATTTGATGTTGCGGGCCATTTTTCTTAATTTGCTGATTAAAGATTATAGAGGGGGTCAAGGCTGGTATGGTCTCAAGGATCTCAGCCTATGCCGGACGGGCTGAGATAATAAAACCTTGAGAAATGCCTCTGCGATCTATCTTAGCAGCTCTGCCAGCAAACCCTACTCCCACGTCCACGAAGGTGAAAGCCGCGTGACCCCTGGGCAATGCACTTTTTGAGTGTAGCTAACGGGAGAGGATGGAAGGCGAGCCCCCAGCGCCTTAAAACTGGGACATTCTGGCTAAGGGAAGGAACACCCTGAAATAAAACCCTGGCCCTCCAGGATGGGGGTTGTGCGAAGGGCTGGTAACCCTTCCACATAAAAAGATATATTACTCATAAACCTCAAAGTAAGGAAAGCCGGATGGATCTTATGAGGACAACAAAGGCAAGGTCAATGGACAAACGATTTGGAATCAAAGACAATTTGAAAATAGGAACGTGGAATGTGAGAGGTATAAATAATAAAGAATATGATCTGGACAGGGAGTTAACTAGAAAGGGGATCAATATTGCTGTAATTACAGAAACAAAAAAGAAATTGAAGGGAACAGAAGAAATAGATAAATATACAATGATCTACAGTGGAGTGGCACGAGAGAAAAGAGCTGCAGTAGGAGTGGCAATATTAGTGGATAGGAAATGGAAAAATAAAATTGTCAGTTACACTATGATAAGTGAAAGGATTCTGACTCTAAGATTGAAAGTAGAGAGAGGCAACCTAACCTTGATCGCCATATATGCCCCAGAATAAAACAAATGAGAAGAATCTGAACAATTTTATGAACAGCTTCAAGTGGTGATAGACAGAATTAATAAAAGTGATTTCCTAATACTGGCTGGCGATTTTAATGCTCGCGTAGGAAATAGTCCAATTACAGAGGTAATGGGGAACAGAGGTGAATACACATTAAATGAAAATGGGAAACTACTGAGAGAATTTGCGTCCTTCAACCAGTTAAAGATTACAAATACATTCTTTACAAAAAAATATATCCATAAATTTACATGGACGACAAGAGGACAAAGGTCTATCATTGACTATGTAATGGTTAATAAAAAATTAGGTCCAGATGTAGTAGACACCAGTGTACATAGAGGTAGTGATATGTATACAGATCACTATCTCGTTATATCAGAAATAAGAATACTTGCTAAATGGAGGAAAAGAATGAATAAAAACTTACAACAAGATCAAGAAGTTTATAAGACCTACCTTTTAAAAGATGAAGGAATAAAACATCTATATCAAAGCCGATTACAACAGCGCTTACTGGAAAACCCAACAAATAATGACATCAATAAAGAATGGGAAACTATAGCCTCATCAATACTGAAAGCAGCATATGAAGCCATTGGCAAGAAAAAGAAATTTAGAAGAAAAACTGGACTTAAAATGTGGAACGATGAAATCGCAGAAGCCGTCAAACAAAAGCAAAAGGCTTATCTAAAAATGATACAGGATCGAACCCTAGAAAATGAATATAAAAGAAGAAGAAATATTGTTAAGACAATAACAAAGAAGTTGAAACAAGAGGGATGGGACAGATTAATCAGTTCTATAGAAGATCATGGTAGACAAGAGATGGCTTATAAACTTATGAAACATCTCAACAAGGATGAAAAGGAAAGTGCTAATATAAATGTAATTGAAGAAGAGGCATGGGTAAAACACTACAGAACATTATGGTACAATAGTAATTATAAAGAAGAAGAAGAGAAAATAGGAATGGACCATGTGGATACTAAAGAAATAGATCCTATAGACATAGAGGAGGTTGATGCAGCACTAAAATCATTTAAAAATAGAAAAGCTCCTGGACTAGATACAATTAATTTAGAATTGATTAAGTATGGGGGAATGATTCTGAAATTTAGATATTTACACTTAATTAATATGTGTTGGAAAAAGAGAACCATCCCAGAAGAATGGAGGAAGGCCAAAGTTATTTCACTTTTTAAGAAGGGAGATAGGAATTCATGTGATAACTATCGAGGAATTAGTTTATTAAATACGGGATACAAAATATATGCAAAAATAATAAATAACAGGCTAAAAGTAATAGCAGATGCTCTCCTATCAGAAGAACAATGTGGGTTTAGGAAAGGAAGGTCATGCATAGATAATATATTCTGCCTTAGACAACTACTGGAAAAGAGAAGAGAATTTAATTTAAAGACTTTCATTGCTTTTATAGACTATGAAAAAGCGTTCGATAAAGTAAATAGACAAAAACTATGGGAAATAATGCAAAGAAATGGATATCCACAGCATTTAATACAAGTTATTCAAGATATGTATAGAAGGACACAAATCGTCTTAGACCTAGGAAATAAACTTACAGAAGAAATAGCAATTAACCAAGGAGTGCGGCAAGGTTGTAGCCTGTCTCCAACACTTTTTAATATATATATAGATGACTTAGTTAGGAAATGGAAAGAAAATGTCCATCCTGGTATAAAAATAAGCAACAACACTTACATAAATACTATGCTGTTTGCAGACGACCAATTTATCCTCCAGGAAAATGAAGATGGACTTCAAAAAGCAATTCATATACTAAACATTATCAGCAAAGATTACAATCTGTAGTTGTCTCGTGCAAAAACGAAAGTTATGGCATGGCAGGGGAAATACCCTATCAGAGTTAAAATAGTGGTAGACAATCAGCCAATAGAACAAGTCTCCAGCTTTACTTATCTCGGATATGAATTATCTTTTAATGAGGATAACGAGGTGAAGAAGAAACTTCACCGATTTCAGTATATGTGTGGAACAATTCGACGAACACTGAAAGGTAAAGCACGAGAGGAGACTCAACTGAAGTTTTATAAAACAATGGCCGTACCGACTCTGCTATATGGCAGCGAAACATGGGTAAATAAAACGCAATACAAAAGCAAAATTCAATCATCGGAAATGAAATTTTTAAGGTAAGTAAAAGGGTATTCCCTAAATGATAGGAGGAGGAACGAGGAAATAAGGGAACAACTGAATATCTCCCCGCTAAATGATAGAATTACCCAAAAAAACGGATAACTGGAAGAACCACGTCCTACGGATGAGAAAGGACAGATTTCCTAAGCTTGCCCTGGAGTACCATCCCACAGGCAGAAGGGACATTGGAAGACCTAGGAAGAGATGGTCGGAAGAATGAGGTCGGAACAGGCTTTTGGCCTATCCATGAAGAGGAAGTAAGTAAGTAAGTAAGATTATAGATCAATGAAATTTTTTGTCAATAAAACTGAATTTGTTTGTTTATTCATTTACCTACCTCGTTTCACTTCATCTCACACGAAGAAACTGTGTTTATACTATTAACATAAAGAGAAGCAATTAAGAAGTAGTGTCCGGATAACTGCGTGATTGAAGAGTGGTAATGGAATTCAGAACGTCCTACGTTCGAACCTTGGTTGCGATAATATTTTTTGCGTGTATTTTTTCCGTTTTTGTTAGCTGTTTTTTGCACTAACATGTTTTTATTCGAAGGATTCATAATAGTTGCTAAGCGTCATGCAAGCGTTTGAAACAAATTGCTACCATACACGAAAACTTTTAATTTTAAACTTACCAGATAGTGAATATCATGCAAAAAATACAGGTGCACGGCGGTGAATAATGGAATTTATTTTAGAAGTGACATCACTTGTAGAAATTTCATGCTAATCTTGCAACAGTTCCGGAACGCTTTGTGTCCGTTTCGTTGGAATTTTTACGTGACTATACAACTGCAGGTTACCTTCCTGACATAACTGCGTCTATTAGGCGGTATTTACTTTTAATGTGCAAGTAACGTCCAATTTCATTTTTGAAATCTTCTTTGGTTGTTTCAAATGGTTGTAATTCGCTTGTTATCCAAAAAGTTGTGAAGCCTTCAGAAAAAAAAATTAAGTTGATGTTTTGGTGGATTTTCGTGAAAAAATGATTATGCGATGCAACCAACAGCAACTAGTATCCAAAGAAAATGACAAATGAAAACAAACTGAACATATTCCGAAGCGAGGATCGAACCTTAGGACCCTAACCCTAATAATTCTGGCCTTAAACAACGTATTACATTTACTCTACGAAATTGCGGTGTAAATGAGATTCACAGAAAATAGTAAGCCACTTTGTTGCAATATCAAATTGAAGTTGTTACATTTTTAAGCTCCACAGAATAAAACTCAGTGGTTGTTTCTATAGCTAGGCCCACAAATAAGGCGTCTACTTTATATTTTTCCGCTGTAGGTTTTTCCAAATTGTTTTGGATTTTATATTCAAAACGAACCTTCATTAATAACAAGAAATAACCAGCAACAAACAATAAAAAATAGTTGAAAACTTGGGTAATAGGAAACGCTCTATTCGCAGCGGCAGCATTTACAGACGCGTGACGTCACGACTGTCGTTGCACGCACCAGGCAGCGAATGAGCGTTTTGGCGGGCTTTTAAATTCTTTAAAATTTAATTTTGAATTTTAGGCAAAATAATGCACTTTCGTCAAAAAATCTCTTCACTCGGTGAATAAGGTGTACCAATAAACAATTTAAAATCATTTTCAAGAAGTAGTTAAATACCCAATTGAGGAGGTAGAAATTAAAAAAAAAAAAATTGTTAAGGTATAAAATTACAAAAAAAAAAAAAAATCGGAAGTTTACAGTCGAAATTAAAATGTTCGAAAATAGTGGTAATCAACACCTCAAAAAGTCATACTTATATTTAGTATGTTCAAATGAGACATCAAACAGTTCCTTGCGCCTTGCAGATAATGGATTCAGTTCGTTTGTAATAACGCGAGGCTCACATGAAACGAGATAACCGGGCATCTTATCGTAACCAAAAGCTCAGGTGGGTGCTGAAACTGCTGTCAACACCGTACCTCCGTAGATTTGGTGCATAGGATCCAGATTCACCAGCGAAGCAAGCGTAGGAAAGGGCATGATAACCTTACAATCAGAAACTGTTGCGCAGCAGCTCTCTCCACTAAGTTACCGCCGTTCCGAGTACACCACTAGCTAATGATGTTAGATTTGTGTCCAGTACGGCTATTAATATTTCTAAATTCATATCTTTTATAAAATTAAGTAACAAATGTATGTTACAAATGTTTGGACTGTTTACAAGTTAATTACATATTTGAGGATCAAACATAAAATGACCTTTAATTATATACTAGAATTCCGAAGTGAAAATTTCGCAAATGATATATGACGCATAAAAATTGCTTATTTGTCAACTAAAGTGGATACGAGGAAAACACTTACAATTAGAAATGATGAAATGTTTCTCTGACAGAAACAAAAATATGCAAAAAGCTCCTTACTCTAGGAAACATCTCTGTGATGTGGTGCTGATAACCAGCAGTAACGTGATCACTCCTTATAGAGGCCAGTGAAGCCAGGTAGCTTGACTCTGAACTATCGCGTACCCGTGGCGTTGATTGTCCATAATTTTGCCATTACCAAAGCGGGAAACGTGATCTTTGATGACGTCGATTTTGGTTAATAATGAAAGGAGAAAGATGGCCCATCACAAAAAACATCTATTAGAAATAATTAATATGAATAATCTAGATGTATTTTGCAAATCTAATACATAGTAACTATTTGAAGTTAGTATGACATGATTTTTCTTATTTGTAGAATGTCTGGAACCGTCGAAGAAATGTCGTGAAAATTAGAAATTTTAATTCAACATCAACTTGTTTTGTATTTAATTGAGCATGGTTTAAAGTAAAATAATGTGTCTTTCCTCCACCTCTCGCCCTCCACCACATTTTCCATCAGCGTGGCTGTGCACATCAAAGAGTCACCACTCACCATGCAGGATCGGTGAAGTACAACAGGCTCAGGATCAAAATCCCGCACCCCACTTCCTTACGGAGGTTTTTAGACTCTTTAACTAGGCGAAATTTGCGACGGTCTCCAATTTCTGCCAATAGTCTACACATTTCACGTAAAAAAAAAAAAAATACATTTATCATATCGAACACAAGTTACACGTTTAGAAGACATATGGCAACACTTAGATCATCCCATTAACATACTGTACATCATCAATCCGTCTTTGAAGCCAAGGTGGTAGTTAAAAAGTAGAGATGCCACGAATATTTGGCTACTATTCGGCCACTTTTTTCTATATTCGGTATCCGGCCGAATGTTGCGTACTATTCGGCCGAATACCGAATCATGAAAAAAGAAAACTCACATATTACCAAAAATGTATTTATTTTAATTCCAAATTATTGCATAATACTTAAAATCTACCAGCGGTAAGTTGTGATGTATGAAAACAATTTTTTTTTCAGTATTTTTTGATAGCAAACGGTTGCACTTTTCCTCATAAACTAAACCTGCTTCTGAAAATAGCTTCTCACTATATACCGTACTGCCAGGAGACGATAAATAAATCCGAGCTAGTTCTGTCAGTCTTGGATACTGTTCAGCGTTTGCTTACCACCACTTGTAAGTGTCTGCTGTCCGATGTAGGCGAACAGTTTTCACATAAAAATCAATCTCATTTGCAATAATACTTTTCTTCTCCACATCATCACCATTTTACATATTTTCAGTAGCAACTTCCTCAAAACAGTTCCAGAAACTTTCATGTATTTCAGTGGTTTCATCATTTTCATTAATATGTCTTTTCTTACTACGCGGAGGAGAATCATTACCGCAACTACTAGAATATTCACGATTAATTTTCAGAGCTTCTGAAATAATTTTTTTTTTTTTTTGAAACGCGTGTCAAGAAAAGTGGCAACCAGATACTTATCATTGTCATCAAAGTTGAACCATGTTTCAAGCTCAGCTTTTAGTGAAGTTCTCATTCTCAATAAATTTGGTATTCTATATGCAGATTCTTCCTTCCCCAGGTATTTCAACAATGTGACAATATGAGGAATCACTTCAGAGATGCAGGAAATACCTGAGCTGATTATTCTCGTAATCTCCTCGAACAGCTTCAGGAGCTTGATACTGTAGTATAACAGCGTCATCCTCCAACGAATATATAAATATATTTTTAATTATTATTCAGACTAATTATATTTATTTTATTCAAATATGTAAATTGTCTAGGGCTAATCAATTTATAGGTAATTATGTGTATAAAGCCTGCGCGACCGAATTTATTGTTGTATAATTTTAGTTTATTGCAAGATTGCTGTTAGAAAAGAATTAAACGGTGAAAATGCTAGAACTCAGTGGCAGTTTTGAACATTCGAATAGCCGAACAATGCTGGTCACTGGCGACGACCAGACGCCCGGTATACAATGGAATAATCCGGGAGAGAAAGATATCCCGTCAGATTGGCAAGGGCAACGTACCCCGGCTAGGACGCCGAGGGTGCAAGATGACAGGAACTGCGCGCAAAACCGAACGGCGAATGGTAGCAACGTCGCGACACACGTGATTGTGGAATACGCCGATTCACCAATCGTGTATAGCCAGGGGTCTACATTTGTTGATGCAAAGCTTCTTTTCCATGTTACGCGGATGGTGCTGGGAGCTGACTTCTTGGTGGCGTCAGGAAAGACTCCATCACGGACTTCCTGTTCAGACGAGGTCGAGTAAATACGTACCGTTTTCTGGCCGGATGTTTAGCGTACTATCTCGCAGAGGCGATCACCATTGATGCGCTCGCACAGATGGTCTATCCGTGGGTATGCCATCTGACCGCGGCACAGAGAGTCGCAATCTCCAAGCAGTTGCAACAACGGTAATGTACCGACGCCAGGTCATGGTTCCATGGGTTTTTGGCGAGGCTTTACAGACCCGTAAGCGATCCCTGTGAATAGACTCTCTGCTCTGATTATGGAAATATCTCTGAGCTAGCTAACATTCCATTTTCACCAATATTGAACTTTTAAGCATCTTGCCCATTATAACATAATTCAAATGATGTTGTTAATTGGCGCCCCTGGGAATTTTGTAAAATGTTTAACTTTTATCTGTTGGCCTGCGATGCCACACTATTTTACACTCATTTTGCAAATCTCTGAAATACTTAAATCTATTAATGTTTGCATTTATCCGGCAAATTGTAAGGTCTGGGTATTGCTTGCTTGGTTTGAATATCTTGTGCTTAATATTAACCTTAAATATACCCAACAGTGTATAAGCCATAAGACCAATTAAACTCAGTGTTTTATTTACCTGTAATTCTTGCAGCATTACAAGATTCTAGTTAACCAGATTAACCTGTTTAACAAATTAATATTAATCTTCTCGATAAATTTTAAAGTAGTGGTGGTCCCCCCCCCCCCCTTCTTTCCGAAGAACCAAAGGTACCACTACAATATATTGTTCTACTAGCTGCCACTGAGAAGTTGATTAAACACTCGTGATCAGTTATGTACAAAGAAACAGCTCGCTTTTGTTCTAATAATCTCTCCAATAACTAATATGTGGAATTCCATCGAGTGCTTACATCTTGTTCTAGTTGGCGGTTTGGCAAGTTCTTGGCAAATGAATTTCAACTTTTCTTGTGCAATACCAGAGTGGTTAAAATGGGTAGCAATTCGTCTTGCAGTAGCTACCATCTGCGTTATATCTAGGGTCCGACCGAAGGTTCGGCTTCGGCTTCGGCCACCTTCGGCCAAAAAAAGTACCTTCGGCCGCACATTCGGCTTCGGCCAAATTCAGCCGAATGTTTGGCCGAAGCCGAAGGTTTACATCCAACCCCTGAAAATGAACCAACTTTTACGAATACCGTCACGTAGCGCGCCAACAGACGATAGCAAAGATAAAGAACCATTTGGAAAACATTATAAAAATCAGTGGGAAGTATATTGTGAAGCCAGTGTTAAATACCAAAGCTTGATTAATTTAAAAAAAAAATCAGAGATCTTGTATGCGTCCAAAGATTTTACAAAAGAAGTTTAACAGTCTACTTTATGCTATATCATAAAAAAAAGTAGCGCCACCATGGCTCGATAATCATCCGATTTCTTTGCGGATTAGTGTATTACGTATGGACCTGGTCATTGTAAACATGTTTCCGTACAACCTCTTTGAAGGAGAAGGACTTCGCAGCCTTAATTTTACTAATCCTCAAACTCGACCCTAGTACAGACAAAAGCGAGAGAAATATTTTAGAAAGGCTTTAATGCCACCTACGTACGAAAAAGTAAACAGTAAAGTTGCATTGATTTTAGAAAAAGGCTGAATTGATCAGTTTTATCACGAAGATATGAAGTGATCAAGCAAATACTTTTTTGAGTGTCATGGCACATGACATTTCCAAAGGTTCCAAAATAAAAAAATTAAAAATTAAATTGGCTGTTAGTGTGTTGGAAGCTCATACAAGGCAATATATTGCACAAAAAATCACTGAAACTGTTACCAAATACAATTCAAAAGAAAATATCCATACGGGTATATGTAACAATACTTGAAATATGAATACTACCATCCGCTATGGAAACTTCGTTTTTATTGGTTGTGTTGCTCACACTCTACAGCTTATAATTCACAAAGTAATTTTTAAAGATATTGCTATAATAGAAATAGTGAAAAAGTGTTGTAAACCGTAAGAAGAGTGAACAAGCCACTCGATATCTTAATAAATAGAACAGAAAAATGCAGTAAATCTGTATATGTTAGAACGTGATGGAATAGAAATTCCAGCTGTAGAAGAATGGATACAAATGAACAATTTTATTACTGCACTGAAGTGTTTTTGGGAAGCAACAACTAATATTTCTAGCGATTTATCAACAGTATCTTTAATTATATCAATCATTGACATCTGAAACACAAAACTTGCTCAGAAGGATGAATGCTGATCATATAATACTGCTCAAAAGCCGCTTGTGTGGGTCTGTTAACAGGAGATCTGCTTTCGCAAGAAAAACCTTAGGGTTGTTGTTTGCCGCTGTAATCGATCCACGGTTTAAAATTAAGTATTTGACTAGCGACGAAATTGTAAATACGAAGACTGATATTTTGTCATTTCTACGTCAAAGCTGTGCACTGACAATAACAAATAAAACGGGTCATTTGGAGCGATTAAATCTTATTTTATTAGTGCCGATGTAGGCCTACCTTTTGTTTTGGTTATATTTAGTACGTTTTTAATTAATCTGTATACGTGAAACAACTTTAAAAATATTGGTATTGATTCGGTTTTAACTGAAAATTTAATATGTTATACTAATTTAGACAGCAGAATATCGTATTTTAAAAGCCAGAATAATTTATGCTAGGTAAGAAGGTTGAAATTTATTTTTATTGTTGTTAAAAAACGATGGTATTACTATACATAAGCTAACATGTATTTGATTTACCAAAGCTAAAACTCCATTAATTTAATCCACGATACAAGTTATTCTGATTTGATTCGGGCTGTTACTGTTAAATTTTATAGTTTCTTTTTATTATTGCTAAATAAAACAACTGCTTTTATTTTTGCTAAATTGCATTGCTCAGAACCTGATTTGGTACTATTTTACTGTTTTATTTTATTCTAATAAATAAATATTAAAAACTTTGTTTATAATTATTGTAAAGGTGCAATTTATATAAAAAATACCACATATAAAACAAAATAACAGTTCATTTTTTGCATGTCATATATACTTCATGTTAGTGTTCTGAGATTTATAATTATTTTTGAACCTTCGGCTTCGGCTTCGGCCGAAGGTTAATCCCAAGAGCCGAACATTCGGCTTCGGCTTCGGCCAAAAAATGACCTTCGGTCGGACACTAGTTATATCCATTTGAGATTTTAGCGATTCCTCGACAGCTCATTGCAGGCAATGAATAAAGCACTTGGCAGAATCATATTCTGTGTCTCGTACACCTTTTATCATGTTGGCTCCTCTGTCATGGACAAGGAATAGGATATTTCTATGAGGAATATTCCATGTTTCTGCAATGGCAGTGAGTTCTTTTGCGATATTAGTACCAGTATGTGAGACAGCGAACGGCTTCATAGCTAAAACGGCATGTTCAAGAATAAGCTGTGGAGATATCCAGTGCGCAGTAAAACTCAAGAAACTCTGGTTATTATGCTGAGATGTCCATATATCAGTTGTCATTGATACTGCTGTTGCTCGCGAAACACTAGCTTCAATCTTAGAGAAAATTCTATCGTATACATCAGGAATAATTACCTCGGTTACGTAAGTGCGACCGGGTATTTTGTATTGAGGTACTGCCTTTTCCATAAGCCTTTTAAAGCCGACTCGTTCAACAAGTGATAATGGTTCGTTGTCTAAGGCAATCATTTCACCGATTAAATAATGGTATTTTATTGATTTTGGATCTTTAATATACCATAAATTTCCTTTCAATTGATTCCTTCACAGTTAATTGCTTCTTTTATGACGTACCTGGCACTGCCGGTATCTCGCTATCGGTAGAAGTAAGAGTGCCATCACTTTTACTGCCACTTGCCGAAGGAGCAGCAGTTAACGTAGCGTACTGCTCAGCATGTTTGCTTTTAAGGTAGTTTTTCAAAGAAGTAGTAGCTGTAAAACAAAAAAGGAACATAATAATTAAGTGAATAATTTACTTAACTTAAACCTATGATACAATTGTTGTAATCAGTTAATTAACTCACATGAATTTGTGAAATCAATTTATATATTATCAAATTATTTTACTAAATTAATGTGTGTGTTGCACGTCGTTACTGTTCACGAGTCATTTTATTATTCTCAACTTACAAGCTCTTAATCCTAGAAATAAACAAATACTCAGCTTCACTCTAAACTCGAGCTCGTAGCTAATTACTGAGAATGTGTCATACATTCTTCAAGTATTTATACTCAATTCTCTCTGAATCTCAAAGATAATAAACGAATTGTATATTTAAAAATAATTATATCACGTCTATCGACGAAATGCTATGTGTGAAATAAACTAGTTGGAAAAAAAATGAATACTAAATTAAACATGACTAAAATTTTTTCACTTAATTAATTATATTTTACTTACTTGCATTCTTTCCTTCTCCACCACGCGAGATCTTGTTGTTACACAGCAAGCACACAGCCAGTTTATTATCGTCACTACAAATTTCGTAATATTCCCAAAGAGGGG
This sequence comes from Vandiemenella viatica, assembly GCA_031002005.1. NCBI lineage: Eukaryota > Metazoa > Arthropoda > Insecta > Orthoptera > Morabidae > Vandiemenella > Vandiemenella viatica. Next base: position 51,001,939 of record JARYHS010013631.1, read on the forward strand.
ATTTTGTAAAGCTTTCGGGGAACAAACAGTGCTAATTTTTTAGTAATAAGTACTATTACTAAAACAGTTTCATGTAACAAAGGACAAACAATGCGTGTCGCGACACGATCAACTCGCAAATGAAACAAATACGCTCGCTGAGTGGCTAGCGCACTCACGGTATGGGGGCCATTCATAAACCACGTGACTCGGTCGAGGGAATATTCGATATTCGGACAAATCACTATTCGTGGCATCTCTATTAAAAAGCTTCGCATTCTTAAGAGTTCATGAGATTTCTTTGTCTCTAAAGAGGCCTCATCATTCGATATTGAAATTTGGTTTAAAACCTTCTAGTATATAATCAAGCTAGGCATTACAAACTTGCGTCTTCTTCTCGAGTCCATTCGTCACAGGCCTTTTTGTCTTCAAAACTCTACAAAAGATAAATCTTTTTATGTTCTAAACTGGACCGTCAGTCAAATAAAGGATCGTTGGTGAGACTGGCTTTGTTTCGAGGATCCCCGGAAACAGCCAAATGCTAGCCAATCCTATAATCACCAGTCGTCAATACAAAAATAATCTAGATTAAAATGATGTTCAATTTATTTTATAGGAATCTAAGAAAGATAAAAATAGTATTAAGATGTTTGTAGCAATAAAAAGATAATTTGCTTAATTTATTGTCAGATACCTACCTCAAGATTTTTTCCAGGATTTATTAAATTGCTCACTGGTCAGATACCCACATCAAGATTTTTTCCAGGATTTATTAAATTGCTCACTATTTATAAAGCCCGCTTTAGACATTATTGAAAACTGAATATTTGATATGAAAACTAAAGAAAGTAGGCTGTCTGTTGGTCGTAGAAGATCTCACTAAATAACAACGTCAGTTATAAAAAGTGATTGATTTAAGTAAAGTTTAAATAATGGATGGGGGTTATAATGAGATGCAAGAACCTTCTTATCTCTCGCGTGACATTCGCTGTTTATAGGCCTTGTTATACAAATTTACTGTTCACAGTTGCCAGCTATTACACCGAAAATGAACTGGATGGATAATATTAATAAGAAGAACACTCAAAAAGAACAGAAACGCTGGATATAGGCGACTGAGTACATCCGGTGACCAGATATTACTACAGACTTCTGAAGCTATCGTAATTTCTAAGTTAGGTAGTAGAACGAAACAGACCACGATTAATAAATTCGACAGAACCATTTCCACCGCATAAACATGCTCCGAAGAAACAATGTACGTGTCCTGTAGTTTCACTGACGTTAACTTTCTTTCAGGCTTCGTACATCATCTGAGCCATCTCTTATTCTGTCATGTAGCAAACTGCGACTGATAGTACTGGGTGGATACCGTTCGGCAAGAGGCAGGAACTCTTCTGGAACTTTAGACCAATAGAGGCATACGCTGAAGTAACCTATTCAAGAAACTAACTTCACAGCTTCAAGGTATTTATGAATATGTTTTTAATATAATAATTACACAGTCCTAGGATAAAAATTACTTTTAGCTATTTCTTGTATATTTTCGTATTTTGCTGGTATCTGCAAACTTACGCGCATGGAGTATTTATTCTCCACTCCTTTTTTTTTTTGAAACTTTTCTCTAGTATCGGTTTTTCATCGTTTTACACTTCTGCTATATATTGTTATTATTGCTTTGTTTGTTATTCTGTTACTCATTACCTTGTGCCAATCTGTAATATGCCCGAAATTCACGTCGAAATTATAGGTTTTTTTAAAAACATTACTTCTCTGTTATCCCCAGAGCCGAGCTTTTCGTATGGGAAGTTCAGTCATTCATGTAATCTTATATCAAATTTTATCATTGACACATTCAGCATTTACAACAGCAGTTCCGGCAGTGTTTTTTTAATCATTTAGATCACCAATGGAGGCCGAAAGCAACGATGACTTTACGTTATAACAATAATTCCGTGTTACCGGAATGACCTGGTGACAGGATTTCTATTGGTTGCGCATTCCGCCCCTGTCATAGCCGCCTTAACCTAACCCTAATCCCACCTACAGTTTAACGTGGAATCCGAATCACGGAAGCTTTCTGGTGTACTTCACATTACACAGTAAGCTGAGCCAGAGATGAAGGCCGGGTTAAGTGCCTATGAAAATACCCGCCGAGACAGGGATTCGAACCGGGGAACTTTCTATCTCCAGCCAGACGCCTTAACCACTGAGCCACCAGACCGCTACTTTACCTTATGACCAACGCAATGCATTTTTTCGTCCTCATTATTTTCGGCACGGTTTTCCATGAGTTGTTAATTGTTCAAGGGAAACATTATTTTGACTTTATCATAAATATTTTACTCACTTATTTTACAATCATTCACTGAATTCGTGGCTACTATTCCAAGCTCATATTCCCCCCCCCTCCCCCCAGGAGGTAGACTGGTGTAGTAACCCTTTCAGCCAAAAGTGGAGGGATTAGGGATAAGAATCGGGAAGGAGTTCGGCCATGGTCCTTTAAAGGAATCGTGCCTTCATTCACCTGGTGTGGTCGGGATAAACAAGTATCAGGATGGCCGGACGGGAATTTGAACCCCGTCCTCCCAAAAGTTAGGCCAGAGCAATATCGCTCACATCCCTGGCTAAGACATCTATCGGGTTTAAGACACATTATCCCAAAATTACAGACAATAACCAGAAGTTGGCGATTTGATACAATAAAATGTCACTGAAACGCAACGGGATACTCCTCAGAATTTCACCTGAGGACTTAAAGAAGTTTAATTAAGAAAAAAGAAAACTGTAACTGTTCGTGTACACTAACTGTTTAAAGTTGATTTTTATTCTGTTAAAATGTCCAATGGATGAAGAACTCAGGTTTCAGAAGAGATGGGTTTCATGAGGTCGTTGTCCAACCACAGTAGAGAAGCAAGTCGCTGTGTTTACGTGCTCTCGGCAAACAGTAATCTGAAACAAAGTCTCGGCTGATAAGGTACCCCTCATTAAAATGTCGTCTCGCGTGATACAAATGGAGTGCGAGGGCAGACCAGCTGTAACCTTCAGGATGGCAGTCAAATGCCTCCTCGCAGCTGGCAACGTGCGGCAGCGGCACACCATCAATGGCAGCGGCGGCAGCGGCAGGGACGGCGGCAGCTGCAGCGTAAGTCAAGCAGGCCCTAACACTCCACAGGGGGACTATACAACACATTACCAAGCTGCTCTGTTGTAGCTTCCTCACGCATTATTATACCACATTATAATGATACAATAATGTATAGAATGGCGTTCTGGTGGCTCAGTGGTTCAAACGCTTGCTTTCAAATAATATTTGGAACCTGGATTGGAATCCCAATACTCTCAAGTTTTATATATATATATATATACGGGCGTTTATGTGTTCATTTGAGATACACCAGCACGCTCCGTGATTCAGATTCCAAGTAAAACTGTAGATCCAGCCACGATAGAGGCTGAATGTGCGGCAAACTGAAACTGTCATTCCGATAGAAATACGCTTCGGTGTTCCCGGCAGGTAATACAGTCACTGACCTTGTGTGGGAATCTGTTCCCTGAATGCACAACGGAATAACTCATATTCGTATTTATCTGCAAGGCTTATTTTTGGGTGTACGTATCGTCTGTCAGTAAAACAGAACCCTTATAGATGTACTCATTTTTTCGGTTAATCCATCCGTAATACTCTCATAACTTCGGAATCACTTCGTAAAAATTTGTAATTGCGCACTACTCTATTTCTTACTAACCTTCGCCGACTATGACAACATTTGGAAAAATTATGGGATTGGGGGAGATAATTATAGGTGGTTTGGAGGGGGCTTAAGAAAATATTTCGTTTAGATAATCTTCATGAATATCCAATGAAAACTGGCAAACCACTATCTTGAAAAATATTTGCGTTTTCCTTTTTACTGAATTATTTGTAGAAGCTTTTCCCAAAAAAAAACCTATAAAAAAACTATTTACCGCCGTATGTTTTCGAAACTAATGATCCGAAAATTGTTTCAAAAGTTTTAATGATATGTAGCATCTTAAAATAACGATGTTTTTTATTCGAATGGATGGCTTTTGTAAAGAATTAAATAAGTGATTTTGACAAATCTCATACTTTAACACTTAATTTTTTCGACAAAAAAGCATAAGCAATATACTATGGAGAATTTAAAAAATTGAGTAACAGACTTTTAAAAAATTTTAATATTTTTTTCTGAAAAACACATAATGTTTTTCAGATGAATTTTTGGTTGTTTTTGATTTGCATATACTAGTTGAAAGTATTTAGTAAAACATTTAATAAAAAACTATATAAAAATAACTTGTTATTAATTTCTTACAAATTTTTTTTTCATAAATACTATCTGTGTACGGAACCATCTTTGCGCAAAACTAACTTGCGCTTCACAAAGCAAGTATTATTTTTATTTTCATTGATCGAACCATTCATCAATTTCCATGATAAATTATCTTTTTATCAATAAATTTTAACAAAATTTTATCTTTTTACATCTCAGATAGTTATATTACGGTATATTTTTTTGTAACAGCTTCAATCTAACTTGCCGTATTTATTTGAATTTACTTAATATTCTGTCCGGAAGGTTCACGGTCTCTACCATACCTGAATTGCCAATTATTTTAAGTTTAAATAACAAATGATTGTATTTAGAGGGTTATGTTTGACTGCAGAGTGATAGCCACTATTTTTTATATAGTCTGGTGCTAGCACCGCCACCTATGGACGTCGCCGAGAACTTTTCTGATACGGTTGTAATTTACTTCTATCAATTTTTTTCATTCGAATCACACACTATTGTTATAGCCCAGCGTTAATAATATTGAATCTATGTGCATTACTTCTTAAGTGTTTTTGCTGAAATTATTCAAAAAATATTTAAAATTAAAGCTCGCTGTTTCTCTATCCCCTTTCTGAAAAGATGCGCTTTAATAATCTTTTGATTCCCACATCGACATTTTTCGGCACAAGTCTCATTTTTATTAAATTCATATAATGTTTCCATTATCAGATATTTCAGATGGCATTTAATTATTTCTAATAATGCTCTTAGACTTACCACTATTCTTCTTTTACACTTAGAGAAATAGTAGCTAAGAAGATCCTTTTGTAGTCTCCATAGACTTTAAAAAATATTTTTGTAGTGTTTTTAAATGACTGTGGAAAACTTATATTCACCTGAAAGAGCTTAAATGAACAATTATACAAACCGTGTAACAAAGAGAATAGTGTCAGTGTCTTTTCATTGCGATTAAATAAATTTATAATATTTTCTGCTGTAGACGTACATATCCTGTTTGAATCTTTTTGTAATTAGCAGTATGTTAAACAAATGTAACACCCTTGCAGAAAATATAAGAATTTTATTTTTTAATGTTTATTAAAACTGAAATATAGTTGTTCCATGTCCCCTTCATAGTACCTATAGAAAACTTGTATTCATCTAAAAGAGCTTGAATGAATAATTGTTCAAATCGTGCAACAAAGAGAACGCTGTCAGTATCTTTTCACTGCCATTAAATAAATTTATAGCATTATTTCCTGTAAACGTACATATCATGATTGAATCTTCTTTTAATTAGCTGTATGTTATACAAATGGAACGCCCTTGCAAGTAAATGTACGAGATCTGTTGAGAAAATAACCGAATTCTATTTTTTTAATTTTTATTAAAATTGAAACATAGTTGTACTCTTCAAAGTGAGGCATGGAAAGATATTGGAGTAGGTATGAAAAGTAATGCATGGAAGGGAAAAGATGACCATGACCACAAGCTGGCACTCGATTTCAGGCACAAGGTTGTGGGAAGATTATCTTTTTTAGGTAAGGGTGTCAGGGATTGGAATGAGTTACCAAGAGAAATGATGAATAATTTACCGCAAACGTTGAAAGAATTTAAAGATAAAATTTGTAGAGGGCAAATTTAGGTGGCTGCAGGATAGGAGGAAGATGGGGGCGTAGGGAAATTGCCACAGGAGCCTATGCTCAATTGCAATTAAATTAAATTAAATTAAAGTACTCCCCTGACCTACTCAAACACTTTTCCACTCTATTTTTTCACGTACCCAAGCAGTCGTCGTAAGCTTCTTGCCTTCAATGCTGGTGAGAAATTTGTTTTTATGTAAGTCAGTAGTCAGCGCTGATTTTGGTTTTTGGGAGAAATAAGTTTCCTGGGAGCTATTTCTGAAGTGTAGTAAGGCTGGGGAGGTCAGTCGTTTGATTTTTCGTACATGATTGGCGAATTGATAAGCTTAAGTGAGTAGGGGCATTGTCGTGAGGAAGGAGACATGAATAGTCTCGCCACGACTCTGATCTGTTTTTGCGATTTTTATCAATCAAACGGTGCAAAACACCTTCATTGCACTGACGGTTGACTGCTTGATCTTCAGGAAAAAAATTTAAAGCACACAGCTCTACTGAAATAGATAGAAACAGTGAGCACCACCTTGACATTGGACCCTGCAGCTTAAGGTCTAATCCGAACCACGAAAACGTTTCATCTTTTCAAGGATACTACTATTGTGGTAGTTGATACACAAAACCTTAAACTCGTCTGCCGGTAGCTATAGTTAGTATGTGGATTAAAAGGATGCAGATAACGCCTGGGGTCAAGAAGCGTAGAAAAGACGTGCATGTGCTGAAAGGTAATTAGTTAGTAGTCGGTTTAGAAGACAAGTTCTCATACTACTACTGTTCAAATTAAAATAAAAAAGTAACGAAATTAAAAATCATTGCATAAATAACTTTAGGTTATAAATTCCCTAAAGCATCAACTTACAATGTTTTGAATATCACGTTTCATGAGCTTCTCATGGACAAATAATTACTGCATCCATCATTAGTAAGGAAACATTTTATATAGAGTTCAGTTCTGTGTACTGTCGAATAAAATTAAAAATATAGCACGTCAACGTGAGATCAGAAGGTGACGATTTTGTCTCCGTTCACTGATTGTGTTCACGAACAACACGCAGACATATACTGAAAACAGTCAAATCTCCTTTAGAATATAACGTTTAGTTCAAAACCAAAAGTTTCACGTTTTATTCAGTGCTGTAGTATCTTGAAAAGTAAGAATAGCTGAATAATTAATTCTCAGAGTATTACATACATACTTTCACTTACTTGTCTTACTACATTTTATTTACTTTCCTACAAAATAGGATAAAAGATCGAATAAAAAAAAGTTAAACTAATACAAACCATACATTTTCATTTCTGCCATCTTACAATTTACCTTAAAATTACGTAGCAACTCAGTTACACCGGCGTTACCGAGTATAGGCGCCAATAATCATCAAACATCAATTTTATTTCTTGCGATAATAATAATATCTGCTCCTGAAAAGAAAAAATATGCAAATCATTTTCCGTTCTGCACCCCAACTCCATATATAAATAGTATCATGAATGATGGATGACTTTAAATACTCCTTGGAGCGTTTCCATGAAACAAACTCTTTATTCCCTGCGGGGACACACACTAATATATACTGAAAATAAATATATCGCTAATATAAATAGATTAATGAGGAAAAGTAGTACTGCGGTCTTCATCTGCAACTAGAAGATGACCGCAGTATGACGGTCGAAACGTCGGCTGCACACATCATGACGTGGCGTCAACTGAAGAACCAAAAGACAACTGACTTCAGTCGCGGAAGCCTACGATTACATCTGCTAGACTCTTGTTGCCAGCTTCTTTGATGTTATAAATGAATGTGAAATTGCATACATTGCAGGTTTCAACTAGTCCAGTAACTGTGTCGTAAAAAGGAGGTCTCAAAAACATTATATCACGTAGAAGACTTTTTTTCTTATGTTGTATATATTGGTGAGAGTATGCAGAAACCAAGTTTTCGACCTCCAACTCCATCGGCACAATTTTCTGTGGCCAAAAAACCTCAAAATTTTGGTACTTTTTCAGTTTTTCATCTATAACTCCTTCCTGATGAGTCCTAGCAAAAAATACTTTATTTCCTGTTTGAAAGAGGACAAAATTTCCTATAACTTTTGTAATACAAAGTTTTTTCTAAACTAAAAACTAAGTGAGCAACAGTTCTTCCAAAATCAGCAAAATTTCACACTTTTCCGAAAAGTTGGATTTTTACCTACATTGTCGCTCAAAATGACCCCTTGTATATATAACTGATATACTGTATTTCTGTATGACATAGTATGCATACGTACTATACTTTGATTATTGATGGTCAATCCAATAATCATATGACACTGTTAGCCGGGAGATTCGGAAGGATTGTTCGGCCGCCAGGTGACAGTGTTTTCGATTCGCCGCGCAATGCGCTACTTTGTGGCTATCTAACCTAACCAGGTAATAGTACCGGGTATAGGAAACCTACAGCTTAGCATGGAATCCAAGTCACAGAAGAGTTCTGGCTTTCTTAATATTACACAGGAATCTGTGGCAGAGATGGAAGTCGTGTTAATGGCCTTTGAAAATCACAGCTGAGACCGGGATATTGATCTCCAGTCATACGCCTTAACCAATGAGCTACCAGACCGCTCTATTACAGATGGTATTTGTACCAGTTTGAAAAACGTATTTGCAAAAATGAAAGCATAATGTTACGGCACAAAGTTTATTGACACAGTCGAAATGAAGTGATAATGTGTCAAAAATTAATTATAAATCCATTTCTTTTCCGTTTGAATGGTTTGAAAAATTGTTTTCCATTTTAATATGTTCCGTTCCTCAAGGGAACAAAATTGAATCTATATGAAGCATTTAAATCTCTTCAAGATGCCGCATCCAAAATAGCAAGAACTATGTAATTTTGATACTAAAGCAAAAACTGAAAAAGGAGGCATCCAAGTTCAACAGAGAAAAGAAGATGCAGCTGGATTGATTATTGAGCCAGATATTTCCCAAGCGGTAAAATCCGATAGTGTGATAATTATTCTAAGTCAGTATGTTTGCTTTCTCGCTTCTGACAAGAGAAGTTGTACTTCCATAATCCAGGGAAAGGCAAGGAAACAGGTTTATGGTACTCAATCACTTCCTTCAAGTTTGAGCCCTCACATATCCTCTTCATCCATGCATTTACAGGATGTAATACAATATCAGCATTTTTCGGCTATGGGAAAGAAACATTTCTGCTGCCTCATTCAGTACAACCACATGTGAAAGTACTATGCATGCTAATTTCTCAGAACTCCTAGCCTCCAGAGACTAGCATCTAGAAAACAAGCAGGGGAACAGCTTATCGTGGAACGGTACGGTTAGTTGCTTGTAGAACCTCGGAGGGCTCTGATACGAAATGTTTACATCTGTCCAAAAATGCATTCAAGCTAGCACGGTTGCCAACAACATCAGATGCGGCAACGTTTCACTCAGTATGCAGGTATCAACAAGTACAAGCATGGTTGCGTCGAGAAACTTACCCATTGCCACCGGATGAAGGAAAGGCTCGTCCAGCCTTATTCCAATTACAATAATAAAAGAGGCTGCACCTGAGTTTACTCCGAAGGTTGTATCATGATCCAGCAAGAAACCTTGTACTTCACCATGCAGCTGTCGCAAATCAAGACTGCACTGTTCAGCTGCTAGCAAAAGCTGCTCTAGTCTGTCTCATCATAACATTTCTAAGACTTAAGTAGATGAAGGAGAGGAAGCATTCTTCGACCTCGAGGAAGCTGCTCCTGAAGCAATGGATGAGTGCGACACAATTCTAGGTGAGGACATTGATAAGCCTGGACAATACAAATGGGAAATAAATTGATCTACGACCAATTTTTTCCTTATTACGAATTTATTATGACTTAATAACTTTTTGCAATAACATTATGCATCATTTCTACTCTATTATCATCATTAATAGAGCGAACAGGTATCTCAGTGATTAATGCGTCTGACTGGAGATCGAAATCCCGGTCTCATCTGTGATTTTCAAAGGTCATTAAACCGACTTTCAGCTCTGCCACAGCTTGATGTGTAGTATGAAGTAGGCAAAAACGCTTCTGTGATTCTGATTCGTCGTTAAGCTGTAGGTTCCCAATACCCGGTACGATTACCTCGTTAGGTTAGATAGTCACAATGTGGCGCATTGCGCGGCAACTCAAAAACATTGGTATCTGGTAGCCGAACAAGCCTTCGGGATCTCCCGTCCAACATCATTGAAATGACCATCAGTAATCATAGTAAAGTACATATATATAGTATGTCATACAAAAATACATATATATCAATTATATATACAGGGGTTCCAGGTCATTTTGAGCGACAAAGTAGGTAAAAACCCAACTTTTCGGAAAAGTGTGAAATTTTGGTGATTTTGGAAGAACTGTAGCTCGCTTAGTTTTGAGTTTAGAAAAAACATTGTACTAAAAAATTTGTAGGAAATTTTGTCCTCTTTCAAATTGGAAATAAAGTATTTTTTTGTTGTAGTTATAGACGAAAAACTGAAAAAAGTACCAAAATTTTTAGTTTTTTGACCACAGAAAATTGTGCCGAGGGAGTTGGAAATCGAGTTCCTGCATACTCTCACCAATATATACAAGATAAGAAAAAAAAAATCTTCTACCCCTTTACTACAAGTCAAATCTGTTTTTTGTTTTAATCTTGCATTGTCAGTGATCAGTGTAGCCTTTAATGTTCCTTATTATTTGATGAGTAAAATTTCACTCGCCTGAATCATTCATCAATTTGTGTCCCTCATGAGTTCATTCTATTTGACTTAGGTTCCGCCGATCATTAAAATATTAAAGTAGCTATCGTTCCTAATAGATCTGCTTGTTAGGGATTCTGTGTATCGGTAAATACTATGAGATTAATGATGTTATGGTGAAATCAGGTTCCAAATTTGACAGTAAAATAATCAATTTTAATTTCTACCAATTCTTTTTCTTTGAAGCCAGCGAAATCCATCATTACGCTACATAGACGTTTGTTTTCTGAAATCCACTAAAGTGTGGGTGGAAATGTTCCTAAAGTAAACTCTACTTCCATTTCCTAACAGCTCAAGGGGAAAAAGAACACATATAAACATCAGTACGGCATCTTTTTTTCCTTATCTTATCGTTCCTGTTACTGCGACGCAACTACGTTGGTGGAAGAAGTATTTCTCTGCAGTCGTAAACGAAAGAATATTTACGAATGTTAGATAAGAAATTCAAGAGCATGTTTCGTCGCCTTTCTGCCACCAAACACCAGGAAATTCTCTTTATCAAGTCTGTGACACTTCTGTAAGCGCTGCGAAACGTGGCAACATCGACAAGTGCATTCTTTATTTTTCACTATGGGTATAATCTTGGACTTTTGAAACTTAAGTTGACCTTATCGCAGCATTTTCAAATAACGTCGAGACTGTGTCCAATTTTTAAACAAACAACAGAACTATTTATGTGTTACTACGTCATCTGAAAACCATTATAAACTGTTCTGAACGTTGTATCCAAGATCAGTATAAAAAACAAAAAATCAATGGTCTTGCTAAACTTTCTTGACGTCTGATGTAACATCTAGATTAAGAGGCTTCGCTTCCTAAGACGAATTACTCAGAAAGACGATTCAGAGAATCATGTATCCATTCACAAATCTGCAATGATATTCGGTACATAAGAATTTTTGTTAAGTAGTGATTGTGTGGTACAGTGGAGAAACCTCCCTGAAAATAAAAAATTAATAAATAAATACATCATCTTGCATCCTTCTTCACTAACTTTTTTATGCCATGAGAAAAGAGTAATAGCTGCATTTCACGTTTTCTGTTCTTTCAAAATTAGTATGAGTTCGGAATAATTATTTTCATTTCGTCTAAGAATATAACAATGTTCTAGTATACAGCATGCTTCAGAACTCTGCACTACAGAAGTTCGGTAACCAGCTATTCGAGATGATAATACACCTCCAGGGTACCGCAATTTGTAATTTAGTAAAACATTCATACTTTTACAAAATATTTCTTCAGAATTCATATCCGGTTTTATCCAGTTTTTTGTTCCACTTGCGATATCCGCCTTTGTATAACTAAAAATGCTCTCTGGATCCGGCTTGTTACAAATATTGCTTCAGTTAACTAGGAGATCTTTCAGTTGTTGCAATTCTCCAAAGCAACAAGTATGTTTTTAACTTCAGAGAGGTTTTCTTTAGCATTTTCGATCATTCTCACAGCATGCCACGTGGTGGTGTACCTAATTGAGGTGCATATATTTCGTGTTCTTAAAAAATCTACGGCAGTCCACATTGCTTCCGACAACCGTGTAGTCACATATGTTCAAAATACTCAACAAAACTCTTTAATGCAGAAGTAATAATCATCATTCAAAATCAGAGCATCAGTCTGATTCAACTGCTGCACTCAGCTTCATTCAGGGGTATACAGTATGGTCTCTCGACAATACTGTAAATAGTTAACTCTGCCTAAATTTCTGGCATCTGGTCGCAAAATCCATCTTTTCATCAAGCCGGCGGATGGAGGAAAGGATAACCTCAGATCCAAGTTGACAGACATTATTGGTGCCGATGTACACCACTAGAAGTAACTGTATCTTACCTACTCAGCGGCATTCGTACGTAATAGCCTCTTCCATATCCGGGATGGAGTACACACCGAGTAGAAATCAAATTTCTTCCCTTAATGATTTGTAATTTCTCAAAAGGTCTGCATAATTTGCATAATAGTGAACCATTAGGGTCTTCTTCTGTGGTTGCTCAGAACAAACGGATGGAACAATGCTAACTTACTCGATGACCTCTGTGGAACTGTTTCAGTCTCCAGCAGTACGTCAGATGTACTGAGTAGTGGGACAAATTAAGCTTGCTGGCCACTTGTGCTACTATCCCCACATGCGGCTTCGAGTCCTGGATATCATATCAACGACAGATGAACCTCTTTCTCTGGCAGCAAAGAATATTCGAGTGTTAATACATAAGAAGAACCTATGAGCGATTGCTGCTGCAATATCTTGCTTAGTTTCGTGCTAGAATTTATGATTGACTGAAGGTTGCTGCTATTACCTTCACTGTGGTTTACCTCAGTCACTTTATTGCACTCACTAAATTAAACAAAAGGGGCGATTTTACCAGCCGCGGTAGCGTAAGGGGGCTAGAGTACTGGCTCCGTGTGCGGTAGGTCGCCGGTTCTAGTCCGGCCGAGGGCATGGGTGTTTAAGTGTTGTGTGTGTTAATGTTGTGTCCATACTTAGTAGCAACAATTCACTAGAGGAAATGATACACTGAATGAGTCATGATGATCACATTGAGCTGGCTCTATGTTCCCAGTAGCTGAATGCCATTAAAAAAGATGATTTTGCGGAAACTTCGTCAATAGTATTTATTACATAACAGGAAAACCGAACAACATAGATTCGTGAAATGATTGTCCGGAATTGGCTCAAAAGCTATACAAAATATATAACTATCGATTTCTTGTGAAAAAATATGATTAGCGGTAAACTGGATTAATCCAATACAATTCTTGCCACTAATGTGTCATCCCATTCTGTGTGTTTTTTTTTAAATATATATGATAATAGTCGAATTATTTAAATTGTCTCATTCTTCGAGCTAGCAAACGTGTGTTTACTTGTTAGAAAACTAGGAGTTACTTACTTTGTAAATTTCACTTTTGTAAACAGAGAACGACTACGAGCTATTAACATCTCATAAATGAGGTAAACACATAATTTCGATTAGGGAGGTAGATAATGTCAAACTGGGTTTTTATGAAGATCTTTCGGAGGAAGGCAGCGAAATTATACTGTATGACTCCTATTGAACAAGTCTGGGATTTGATCACGCAAAATTCTCCAGCTAACGGGTACTTAAAAACGGATGTAAAAATTGTTACAGACACCATCGCAAACGTGTTCGATTCAATGCCTCGACGTATAGCGATATTATTACAGCTCCTAGGGGTTACAATTAATATAGTTTACTTATCAACAGGTGCTGGTTACATCGTTCTGAAGATTCGAACACTTACGTACAATTAAATCAGCAACTTTAGAAATTTTCTTCAATTATATCAAAATTTCACGAAACAGCCAATGTGGCTGCGCTCGTTAAGGCGCCGCCACACTGGATCGGGTAGGTGCAGCGGGACGCAGTTCGAGGCTTGGTCTTCGCGTACCGGCGCCGGCGATGCTGATTGAGGTTTTTATGCAGTTTCCAGCATTCATTTAGGCGATTGCTGGGACATTCCTCAATATACGCCACATAAACCACCCATTTCACAATTAAGCATATATATTTTTCTTTCTTTTTTAAATGGTTTTAGTCGTCCAGCTACATCATCATGTATTGTATACCCTTTGGCTTTTATATTATGTTTTTAGTCTTTGCTACATATTTATGTATTGTTTTTATTACTTTTAGCGTTGATATGGGTACGGTTTGTATCAGGTCTGTTATATCCTGAGTTCGCCTTCTATTATTTCTCTCCTTACGTCACTGTGTTGTAAATAAACATATAATTATCTTACAGAACACAAGTTACACATTTCGCATACAGATGGCAACACAAACATTCCTCCAGTAGCTTAAATGTTACGGACTTCACAAATATGGGTATGCTAGATGTCCCCGCACCTCATGCTTCACACTGGCAGCCTCTGTAAACAGGTGTCCGGTGTTCCCGTGGTACTCTGTGTGTAGAATTAGCTGAAATTACAGTACCAATATGGAGCTCGCCGAATGTTATCAACACGAAGCCCAGGTGTTAGTTATTCACGTCATTGCCCGCCTCTGTATTTGCGTGTAGGCTCTGCTGTTGCCGATCTGATAGCGTCAGTGTCTGTTGTAAACACCTGACGGAAGAACAAACAACCAACTGTTTTATTGAGCACTGGCACTCACACTCTGTATAGTTCGTGCACATTGTAGATCACGTAAGCCGCATTGTACACATAACGTAGTCAACCACGACCATTTTTAGAGTTCCATAGATAAAATGACAAGAAATATAACCCTTATAGTTTTGTCAGGTCCATCCGTGACAGCCTTGTAATTCCGCAACCCTTACGCCAATAGTGAGAAAATTTTACAATAAGGTGAATTCCGTTGACCTCAAGACAGTTCCACAGTCAAGTAATAAACAAAGAAACTCTCCTCCCATTCAGAAAAAATTAGATCTGAAAAAATTTCACTTAGCTAACCAAGCCTGCTAGCGTTGAATGCAACCAATGGTATTATGAGAAATTTTTATTTACTAGTGTATTTCACATGCTCCCAAGGTAGTTAAAACGTATTTCCCCTCCCCCTTTTTCTCTACTTTTCCAGTGAAAATTTTTAAAAAATTCAATATGATAACACTTACAACGTACAAAGCACTTTGTTTTAGAGAAGATACATCAACAATTTTGTTTATATTTTTATATTGTTCTCAAACCACAAACATCCTCGGAATTTGGTCACCTTTGTTTTTTGTACTGAAAATTTACAGTATGTGTTTTATCAACAAGAAAACATATTCCTTAAAAAATGTAAATTGTTTTTTAGGGTTAATGAACTAGCGGAGTAAAAATTGTTTTTCTTTTACGTCAGCTAGTGATATCGTTGAAAGATATTCTAATGCAATCAATTTCGTTATCGAAAATTTTTATTTACTTGCGTATTTTGCGAGATATTATTTTTTTGTTCCTCATCGTCGAGATCATTATAGGTAGAAAAGGAAAGGACTGAGGGCAAGAGGGCAACGAACAGTAAGGATTTCAGCCATAGCCTTTTGTGGAACTATCCCGGCATTCACCTGGAAAACTCAACTCTGGATGGCCGGACCGGGATTCGAAACCGCGTACTCTCAACTACGAGGCCAGAGCGTTACCACTCTCTCACTACGCTCGGTTCAAGATGATAGACTTTGCTTGATACATGACGCAGTTACGGATCTTTATGTAGTTACTTATTTTATATACAATTTTTCCGATGTTTCTTAGTAAACTTTGTTCAATATTATTTTTATTTTTTTATTTTCCTGTCTTTTACGCTTTAAGTTTTCTTATGTCAATGGTGACACCGTTCAATACCCGTTGTACGCATTCATTTTCTCAGATCAACACATAAATTAGTAACAAGATCATACACTTCCTAAAAACGTCATTCGAGTACGTATAACCACGTCAAATGCAGTGCTGAGCGCTCGTGTGAAAGCTTGAGCAGGGCTTTAACGTAATCGGGAGAAATTTATGTCGCGGTACAATTGATACTACTTACATGCGGCTGAATTAACGATGACGGTAATATGGTGTTAGAGGAAGCACAGAAAAGTATAAACAAATATTGAAGTCCTTGTGAGAACGAAGGCTTTCACGGCGTATCGATGAAATATAGTCTTCGCGGGTTTTCCGCCGTATGTTGTTGAAGAGACACAACAACGAGCTTTCGGCGGCTGGCTCTGCCGCCATCTTCAGGTTAGATGTGTGCTGCAGGGAGGTCAGTGCAGCGCTGGTACTCCCTGCAGCACACATCTAGAAGATGGCGGCAGAGCCAGCCGCCGAAAGCTCGTTGTTGTGTCTCTTCAACAACATACGGCGGAAAACCCGCGAAGACTATATTTCATTGAAGTCCTTACAATTAATGATGCACGACATTGTATTAGTTACACTTACCAACAAAAAATTGGAAGCATTTCAATGTAACTTCGTATACATACACATCATCGACAGGCACATAAATTAATAGAACTTCAATTTCTGTTGCCAGTGGTACGGCCACCAAAGTGTTTTTAGTGTTTTTTTTTTTTAAATTTAATTAAATTGAAATGGAGCGCATGCTCCGGTGGCAATTTCCCTAAACACCCATCTTCCCCCTTTTCTGCATTAACCTACATTTACCCTTTACAAATTTTAACTTTAAATTCTTTCAACGTTTTTGGCAAATTATTCATCACTTCTCTTGGTAACTTATTCAAATCCCTGACACCCTTACCTAAAAAAGAAAATCTTCCTACAACCTTGTACCTGAAATCGAGTGCCAGCTTGTGGTCATGGTGATCTTTTCCCTTCCATGCATTACTTTCAATTGTTACACCAATATCTTTCCATCCTGGTAGGGTACGTAAGGGGCGTAAACAGCATCAAATGTTGGGTGATTACTGTAAAGGACACGAAGATGCGGTGTAATCAGAGGAAACAGTGTTATCAGCACCTGACGGAGTTTGAAAGGAGTTTCATTGTGGCTCTGCATTTGGGTGGATGGTCGAATCGTGCACTAT
Source organism: Vandiemenella viatica (assembly GCA_031002005.1). Taxonomy (NCBI): domain Eukaryota; kingdom Metazoa; phylum Arthropoda; class Insecta; order Orthoptera; family Morabidae; genus Vandiemenella; species Vandiemenella viatica. Next base: position 51,019,105 of record JARYHS010013631.1, read on the forward strand.
TCAGATTTTTGGGGCATTCGGATGCGACAGTAATCTGATGCATGGGAACGAGGTTTCGGTCGACCACGTCTGACCACCACAAGGGAGGATCGCCGTATTGTGCACCAAGCACATCGTAACCCTTTCACACCTGTGCCTGCCATCCGAGAACAAGTAATGGATATCCTGCAAGAATGCCATCCCGCACCATTGGTTGGATACTAGCAGCAGCTAGGGAATTCTTGTCCCATGCGAGGTTGCTGTTAACAACCGGCTGCGTCTGGAGTGGTGTCATGACCGGGAAGCTTGGACAGCATCGTATTGTGTTCAGCGATGAATCGTGGTTCTGCAGAACTAGGATGACCATCGTAGTCAAGTATGGTGGTGGTGACTTGGGGAGAGGTCCCAAACTTCCAATGTGTTACTGCTAGCGTCATGGTGTGGGTAGCAATTGGGTATGGCTTCAGGTCATGGCTGGTAGTGATTGAGGGCACATCGGTACGTCCCGGACATGCTGCGTCCTCATGTGTTACTCCTCATGCGACAGTATCGTAGTGTTACACACAACAAGTATCTCTATGAACTGTCTGCGTATTTACGTGGCGAGCAAGATCACCAAATCTGTCTGTGTGGGACCAGCTCGAACGTCAACTCCGTCCCAATGCCAGTATCCAGGATATCAAGAGCCAGTTCGACAGTTGTGAGCCAGCTTGCCTCAGGAGAGTATACAAAGGCTTTATGACGCCCTTCTCAACCAAATTAGTGCATGCATCCAGACCAGACGGGATGCAGCGTCATACTGATAAGTGGGTTCATAATGTCAAGTTCTTCGTAAATTTGACTCAAAATAACATCATATACCCTTTCAATCCTTGAAGTTTCATTTCGTTTCCTTCTCCCGTTCTGGCTACTTTCTTCTCAGGTAGCGTATTTAACGCACACATTCAGCAGAAATCATTACAGAGAATTATACAAATACATTGCTCAAGTTACGCAGGATATGCAATAAGTCATGGACCACACTGTTGTGTTCGAAAACGACGTGACACTTATTTGCTATCCTATTTCAGCGTAACTGGGTCTTACTCGCGCTATCAGGCTACGTGTGCCTACTTGCTATGCTTCAGTTTCGGTCGCCTTATCTTCGTTATTCGCGGCTGCTCAGGCTAAGAAACCGTCTAGTCCGTTTTACGACCAACCAGCTGATGGAATGGCTGACAGGTTTGTACCGAGAACGGATAGTCGCGCGAGTTAAAGTGACATTTTCGCATTCTTATAGCTAATATAAAAAATAATTTTATTACAGCTATTTCTTTGTAACTATAGATTATAATTTGGCTTTTGTATGGAAGCCATATGATTCATCGAATATCTTACTAACTTATAAATGTCATAAATGCGAAAGTTTGAGTGGATGGATGTTTGTTGCTCATTATTGCCTTAATCGCTTAACGGTTTTAATTGAAATTGTTATGAAGTTAGAAAATGGTATGGATTTGTACATAGGATATTTTCCACCCCTCAGATTCGAATAATTCCTTTTGGAACCGTTATTTCGCATACTGCCACTGCCGATGGAGTCTTCTTCTTCGAAGCCGACATTGTCATCTTCAATCTATGCTTCTTAAGGATGTTACATACATTGCTTTTCTACTAGACACAGAAAAATCATTCACAGCAAGACCATGTTATATGCACGAACTCACCCAAGACACAATGTTTTTACATCCGAAATTATGGCACGCTAGGTCTTTTAATAATCTTCAACTGCAACTTGCACTGTCCAGAGATCAAAGAAAATATCTTATCAATTTATATACAGCAAGAATGTTATGACATAAAAAGCGCTAAAAGGATTAATTTAGTAACAAATGAAAATGTTTTGTAAGTGCTTTATGTATACAGTATAGAAACAAATACGTGGGCTAGTATTGTCCATAGACATTGAAACAGTGCGGAACTGAATATGAGAAAAGTTGATTGACGTTTCCCCAGCATGTCTTAATATTACTATAAGAAAAGATACCAGTTGCGCCATCTGAAAAATAAGGACAACACAGAAATTTAAATGTCGAAGTAGAAATTATTTTTTAAAGTGATTTAGTTGCTGTTATTACGAACAAATAATGTACTACCCAACGAAATCGATGGCGTGATCTGCACCAAGATTTACGAATCCATTAAAGATTCAGAATTACAAGCGCATAATTGAACAAGAAATCTGACTGCATGAATAAATAAATTTAAACAATTAAATAGCAGTTTTGTTTTGTTTATGTAGTAGTGTGGTTCGTTGAAGCATTGCATGTTAAGTCCTCACCCAGATCATGTAAGTCAGGGTTTCTCAAACTGTGATCCGCGGGCCACTAGTTGTCCGCGAATACGTTTCATGTGATCCGCAGACTGAATATTAAAAACATAATTAGGGTACTCGTACTGCATAAAGGTATAAGCGTGTGTAATCTGTAAGCACAACTATTTAAAAGCCATTAATATTTCAACGACCAGGCAAAAATCCGGCATTTCCAAGATGTGAGGATAGGGCACAGCGTTGCTCCTACAGTAGTCTATCCACTGAATCTGTTTCCCGTCGCCATCAAACACTACGTCGTTCGGTTAAGGATCATGTTAGCGACCATTTTATGAGGATCTTGTAGTATGTGTGAGGGATCGCGGAACGTGGTAGGGTTTGTAATACAAGAGAGGTGAAGTAAACAACAAAGTTGTCAGTTCTCCTTTTTTTTATTTTATGCTTTTAGGTCGGTGGTCTAGTGTAGCATCCAGCGTACAGTAACATTATTATTCATTTGGTTACTAAACATATACCTGTAATTAACTTTTAAAACTTCCAGTTTCATAAATAAATTTTTAGATTTATTATGTTATAATGCTACAATACAATGTGTCCCAGATGTTAATCTTAAATTCTTATATATATAGTATATAAAAATAGACGTGTGTTTCCCTACATTTCACTTTTTAGCCACCACTACCTAGCACAGATCACTGGTGTTTGTGTGTGGAAGTAGCATGGAGCTTCCTATCATGCGCAACGTTGGCCGAATGCGGATAGCTGTTGGGGTGTCGGAGATATGATGGTTAAAATTAGTCGATGCAGGGCATTTTCATATTTCGACCAAAGACTTGTATCTCCTAATACTTCTATTTCCTGCCACAACTACATAGCATATACCATTGATGTTCGTGTGTGGTAGTAGCATCGAATCTCCCATCGTGCTCTATGATGGTTAGATGTCGGTAGCTCTGGAGGTGTTGGAGATATGGTGGTTGAAAGTGGTCAACCTGCGGCGCTTTCATATTTCTACCAAAGATGTATGTGTCATGGTGTATCACTTTTCAGCCAAACCTATCTAACGCAGATCACTGGTGTTTGTGTGTGGTAGTAGCACAGAGTCGCCCATCGAATTTCGGTAAGTGTGGGATTGTGGGAGATATGGTGGTTGAAAGTGGCCGATCAAGGATATTTTCGTATTTCGACCATAGACATGTGTCTCCGTATATGTCACTTTGCTGTCACAACTACTTAGCATAGACCATTGGTATTTGTGTGTGGTAGTAGTATCGTGTCTCTTATCATGCACTATGGTGGTTAGATGTCGGTAGGTATGGGGGTGTGGGAGATATAGTGGTTGAAAGTGATCGACCTGCGGCACTTTCATATTTCTACCAAAAACGTATGTGCCTCGGTGTATCACTTTTCAGCCAAAACTATAAAGTGCAGATAACTGGTGTTTGTATGTGGTAGTAGCACAGAGTCACCCATCGATCACAATGTTGGCCGAATTTCGGTAGCTGTGGGAGTGTGGGAGATATGGTGGTTGAAATTAATCGATCAAGAATGTTTTCGTATTTCGACCAAAGACATGTGTGTCCGTATAATTTACTTTACTGCCTGAACTACATAGCGCAGATGACTGGCGTTTGTGTGTGGTGCACTATGGTGGTTACATGTTGGTAGCTGTCAATCCAAATTCTTTACAAACGCGAACGAAGTCGTGGGCACCAGCTAGTAATCTACATATAAGTTATTGGTTCGCATCATTTTTTGCCAATTTGCTAGTCCTCGGTTTGAAGAAGATTGAAAAACGCTGTTTGAAGTAATCTGTTTGCGGTTAAAAACTACTTGTTTAGTATACTCAATAAAAAAAAAAAGACTGGTGTAAAAACATTTGTGGACTTAATATATGTTTCACCTGTTCCAAAAATAGAGTTCCCTGAAAATTCATACCTTGTACTTGTAGTTTTCTAAATTTCAGATTTAATTTAACGAATTAGACAAAATTATTTAATGAAGCAGAGGGTTACTATGTATGAGTGAAGTGATTTCACAAATTTACTGTAGCTATATTATTTGATAAATTGTCCCAAAACATAGAAAGTTTTATTTATTTTTTTATTTTTTTATTCTTTACAAACGCTCTAAATGTGAGCCTTTACTGACCCCGCAGATATCAAGTCGATAATCAAGTTCTTGTCACAATTGATGCAGCATGTTTTTATAAATCCGTTCAAAAGCACTGTTGATGCCAGCTCGCACCTCTGGTAAGTTTGTAGGTAGAGGAGGCTTAAACACTGATCTTTCACTCAAGAAAAATCGCAAGGACTTAAGTGGATGTCATTATAGGAATTGCTGATCATAATCCCCGTTAGGACCGATTCATCAGTTTCTCAATCATCCGTTTAATAACTCAGGAAAATCGTGATGGAAGTGGGTTGGAGCAAAACGTTTTATGTTTTTTCTATATTATGTGACAATATGCCAAATAATACAGCTGCAGTATGTGAAATCATTTTTTTTCTTATGGCTTTACGCCTTGTCGACGTCGATGTCATTAGAGGCGAGAAAGGATTCGGGTTGAAGGCAAAGAATAGGAAGGATTTTGGCCATGGCCTTTTAAAGGGAGCGTCCCGGCATTTTCTGAAGCTATTTGGGGAAACCATGGAAAACCCAAATCTGGATGCCCGGACGAGGATTCGAACCTGCGTCCTCCAGAATGCAAGACCGGAGCGTAACCGTTCACCACCACGCTTGCGAAATCGCTTCCATCATTTGTAATAATATCCCCGTATTTTAATTGCAACTTCTTGCAGCAGCAACTATCCATCGCCGCGTCATCAGTAAGGAAGGAAACAACAGTAACCTAAGATCTGCCCTATCGTGTTCTAGCACACTTTCTTGTTGCCATCACAGTATTTCTCTACTTCAAGCCGTGAAACGGTAACAATGAAGGAGGGAATTGAAGCGATGGCAATATGCACTGTCAGATTTCTGAATCATCAGCACTCATTACAGGGCAAATAAAAATAATATAAAAAGTAAAGGATTGTAACTAACAATGTCATATCAAATTCTTACTATGACAATAATTATAATTTGCTACTTTGACATAAAGTAATATTACAAATTCACTCATTTAAATGTTAATGAAATCTAAAAATTGAACTTCAGCGAAATAAATGTATTAAACATGGTTCCGACGTTATCATTTAAAACTTTTTTTTTTTTTTTTTTTTTTTGATTGGAAGGTATCGTTTTTTTTTAATTTTTATTTGTCGGTAGATCTGTGTTACGCTCATTTAAGTGACATTTCTCTCAAATTTCACCACAATCAGAACAGAAATGGGACTAGGAGGCTGTGACGAAATTATAAAGGTTCCAGGTTTGGCCTCGCAACTACGAAATAGATTTAAGTCACTTATCTTGAGACAAACAATACCAAACACTTATCATGTTTTAGTCCAGAAATGGTTTCCCCAGATCACTCCAGGCGAGATGCTTCCTTCAAAAAGGCCATGGCCGAATTCCTTCCCGTTCCTTGTCCCCAGTCCCATCCCGCCTCTAATGACCTTAGCCGTCGACGAGGCGTAAAGCAGTTAAAAAAATATTTAATCCAGAAACTTTGTATTTAAATATAAAATTTAATTTAAATACGCTAATTAGTGTGGAAATCTTTGTACTCATTTATAACAAACAGACTATATTCCGAAAATAGTCAAAAGTGTCTCCAGGGACTAAACGGTTACACCCACGCAACATCTCGTTAAAGTGCTGTTGTATAATAAATAAATAGACTAACATCAAATTGCCAAGGATATTAGTGAATAACAGCAGGTTCGTGATTGACGCTGTTATTGCAGACGCCGCTGCGTGTTGGCGTGTTTGGCGCTTGCCTGCTCTGCGGGTTGTCTGTCCTGCGGCGACGAGGTTATGGAAGTGGCCGCAGGCACCTCAACAGCGCTCTCGTCGCCCGGCTTCCCCGCACAGTACGAGCCAGGGCAAGCGTGCAGGTGGAGCTTCGTCGCGCCGGCAGCTGCCAAACTAGTCCTCTCTTGTTCCAACTTTAGCCTTCCCGCGGTAAGAACAGAGCTTCTCAGACATGTCACAATTTTATACTTTGCTTTACGAATGCGGATACTGAAGACCGATCTTAACTTTTAAGTTGTGGGTACCTTTGGAAACAGCCCAGTGAATAGTAATAAGAAAATTCAAAAATCATCCGTAAGATTCAAGGAACTAACCGTCAAACATATATTTTAAGGAAGGCGGACATTCACAGATTCTGGACTGCTCGTGGAAATACATCAGTCTTGTTTATGTTACTATTTTTTAGGTAGTGACACTAGATGTGATTATTTTAGAATAAACTCTCTAGTATGGTTCTTCAGCAACTAAAAACAGCAACCAAAGTAACATAGATCTCTCTATCAGGATAAAAAATTTAAAAAAACACGAGACTTTCTGTCTACACAAGCAAGCGCGCCAAAAAATAACACTAGATTAGGAGTGGCATAACATGCGATAATAATCCAGCCTGTAAAGCAGCACCTCAATAAAAGATACGTCACAAAACAAATATTATAAGATCAGGGAAAAGACTAAATTATACATGCCATTGAAATGAAGAATTCTAGGGATTGATCATTCAGTGATGTTTTAAGGGTACGTATGATTTATGGTGTTATGGGATGATGAAAGTGCATCATAGCGACCAATTTTTATTATAAATATTAGTAACGAAATCAGTGGTAGTAAGTTTTTGCCAGCTGCTACATCTGGGTGATACGGGACATTCTAGGCACCAGCCGGACGTTCGGGAACCAGCCACTCAAAAGCAGACAATAGGCAGTTCCCCCTGTCTGTGCATAATAGAACCGTGAAACCTCTAGGTCTTGGAAATCTCCAGAGAAGATGAACGAACAGCCACTGGCATTTCGCTACCCCAGGATTTTTGAAGGATACACGTCACGAAGGTTGGCGACGTCTCTTACAGAGGCCTCCCGCGACGGATAGCCAACAACACGCCGTAGGAACGGGGCCGCCTCTGCTATCGGGGATGGGACGCAGCTACCCACTCTATGTCGGTAAACATCACGGGCGTGTGAAATGGTGCGCTGTTGCCATCGGTTTGCAGCAGAGGTGCGCACCCCTTCTGTTGCTGTAAAGTGCTCTGTGCCAAACGACACTAGGCAACGTGGTGAGGAGGTGGTGGCGGGGTAGCGAGGGCTAAACTGCGGCGCGCGCTCATCCCTACACTTCGGCGTCCAGCCTCCGCTACAAGACGTCGTGGGAACGCAGCTTTAGCGTTACTGTCTCTCCTGAGGCTCTGAAAATGACTTTATCCAATACATTAGCTTTTTGAGGACTAGGCACCGTAGCAGAACCAATTGCCGACGTAACATTCTCTGTGTGATTCTAATTCCTGCGTATTTTTGTGACCGCATGTTGGAAATACATTGTGGGAGAGGCATGGCCTGCCATCAGAGACGGAGAGTGACTTTTCGTGGATTCTTGAAGACACTCCGTACCGGACCTTCAGCGGGTTATGTCATACACGGTGGAGTCACTCTGTGCTAGCTCTACACCAAAGAAGTTTGAATATTATACACTACAAGGAGCAACGGCGCTAGTGTTCCTTAGCAAATTGAACGATGCGCCTGCCACCATTTTGGGGGCAACCGGTAACTTTCAATGTATACGTTTGTACAGTTGATACGTGTCGTTGCGATCGAGTGCTCGTATTTTTTTGGCTTAAAAGTGTTTTCTACAGTGGTTAAGTCTTGCGCTGCATGTAACTGCACCAACAGTGCTACAAGAGACACAAATTTATCGTTTCACAAGTAATTATGCATTTAAATAAGTTCAGAATCTTCTACTATCTTAACCCCTGGATGTGATCTAACCTGCTGATCACATGTTTAATACTTTCTTTCGATACAGATTTTCGCTCCGATAATTGAATAAATTGAGGGAGAGGTTAACTAAAACACGCCGGATACTGAAAACCATCTTATCCTACTTTTAAAGAAAATGATTTATTTGTTTGTCAGGCTGAGATTTATCATGTTGGAAAAATGCACAATAAAAAGCAGAAAGTGTCAATCAGACAGAATTTAAACAAAACTGTGTTGTTTTATAATGAATAAAAGAAGAGGACAAGTTAATTTCTTGTATTTACTTCCCTTATATTCTCATTTGAGTGATATGATTGTTATTAATTTCTTAATTTTATTCTCCAGATATTGCATTAAAGGTGGTATAAAATTAATGTAGACATTAGCACCTTGCCAGTTAAACTTTAGGTAGTCTCTGGAGTATACAAAAATATGGGAAAAAATAGAATATACAAGGTTATAATTTAAAACCCGGTGGTGCACTTGCATACAAGTAATATGTAATATGAAAAATGCACTTTAATATATTTTGTTGGCCTTGACAAAATCTGATTAGCAAGGAGTATCATGCTTAGATTTCCTGGACCCGCGTCCTGAGTTGCTAAGTCTTTAGAAGTGAAAGATTTTGGCATAACAATGAACAAAAAAGATAAAAATAGTCACAATAGAAAAGCTAAACATTTCCTTCTTTGTTTGCCTTCATACTGAAAGAACTACTTGATCATATTCTTCATTTCAATATTCAGATTCTGTCTTTGAACTGATCAGAAAATGATTGCTCAACGTCAGAAGAAAACTTAGTTTAGGTTCTGACTACTTAAAATTGTGAACCGGTATTTCATCATTTTCCTTCATTACATTTATAAATACGTCACTATTATTAAAATGTTAACATCTTTCCGGATCAGTTAAATTAGCCTACTTGAAGTGGGAGAAAATACTTAACATTCCTCAGAGTGAAGAAAATAAGATCGAAAGTTAATTATAGTCAGCGGAAATTCTTTAATTAACGTCATTCCATCTTCTCTGAGCAAGTGAAGACCTTAAACAGTATAAAATTTTCAATTCTACAGTGGTTTGTTATATGACTGTATTAGGGTATCAAAGTTCCCGCAATCTCTTGCCCCTAAAATTGCGGCGGCAGCCGGCTTCAATTTGCTAAGAATTCTGATCCACTTTCAGATGCGATAGGAGGGTCCCGCTCTACACAGTACGTACGACTGATAGCGGCTTAGTTTTCTGACTACGTTGCTTTCCAAGGAAGAAAGCATCCTTGATTTCCACAGTAAGCAGAAGTGCGCAGGTCAGTTGTTGACTTGACAGTTGTAGCCAGCGCATGTTATAACATTTACGCCAACAACGGAGCAGCATATGCCGTTATGGTAAATACACAACGGACATAACAGTGTTGTAATTCAAATCATTGAGACAAGCCCTGTAACAGCCCTGTCAAACCAGAATTTAAACGGTTGAGAGTTCTCGCCTCTGATAAAAACTGAACTAGTGTTTGTTTCAAACCGCAAACTATTTTTTTACAATTGTATATTTGAAGGATGGACGAACTTTGTGAGCCTTAAATCACAACATTTGGTGGGTAAGATAGTCCAGAATTACGTGAGGTGAAATGCGGGGGCCCGGCGAAAGCTCACCAAACCTCACCGGGGGGGGGGAATTTCACGTCATCTTTGCGGATATCGACTTTAGTGGAGTATAAGGTCTACAAACGACGCGGGTACCAACTTTAGGGGAGTATAATGCCCTCGAAAGCATGAGAGCTAAAAAAAGTATCAGAAACTACGAGGTTGGTCGGCAGGCGGGGAGGGGGGGGGGGGGGACGTCAAAATCTCACATCATCATAGGAGGGTTCAACCAGATCTCACCAAATCTCGTCAAATGTCACCAGAAGGTGGGAGTTACGGAATTCCGGAAAACCACCTCACGTACTTAATGGATGCCCCTAATGTGAAAATAGCCTGGCACCTGACAAATGCATTCGAATGTAATTCATTTTAGTATTGTTTTCGATCATTAGAATCGTAAAGATCATCCCGAATTATTTTAAAGGGAAATTAAAATAAAGTTAAATGTGAAATGTTTGTGATCTAATGTATCCAATGTAAAATTTAAAAATGTTGAATTTATTTTATTAACATTTATGAAGTTCTTAGTGGTTTATGTTTTTTTTATTTTATTGGCAAATGTAAAACGAGGCATTGCTTTGAATTGGATTTGATATTCGTTCTATTAATACTGAAATTAAATACGCCTCCGACTTTACACCTTTACGAGTACCCAATAAACAAGCAACATAGGGCGTTTCTAATGATAAAAGGAGACTATCAAGTTTTCACCCTTTCCCAACCGAAAGACCACTACAGTGAGTTTTCGTTTCGTTACGTGCAAATGTATTGCTAGTACCTGAGGCATTCGATGCCGTATCAGCTGTATGGAATCGTAGTCGGGGCAGACGGTAGAAGTCGGTCCACTCTAGCAGTCAAGTCAGGTCAGGTCAGATCAGCTCATGATCCAGGAATTTGCCAGTAGCATTGCAATTGCCGGTCAGGTCAAATCAAATTTTTGATTCATTATTTTTTAAACCTTATATTTTTACGTTCAGTTTAACAAATATATTTGATTCTTAATAATCGAATTATCAATATTTTCGACATCAATAATATATATAATACGAAATAATTAACTGTTGAAATAATTCTACTTGTTGCACAATATTGTGTAATTTTATGATTTTTATTTGTTTACATTGTAGGGGCTTTTTACGATCTTCGTCATAGTTGTCTGAGATGAATTGCAATATTTTTATGAGTAAAATTGTACAACACTGAAACTCGGCTATGGGACGCTCGTCGTCCATGTTGATCTGATCTGGCCTGATTGTTGCGCGATGACACTCGCAGTTGCCGTCTCTAAAGACCTCGATGTTGAGAGACGTAAATACAATAAAAAAAAATTTAAAAAAAAAAGACACTCGCAGTCAGCTCAGCTTAGCTCAGGTCTTGACCGTTGTTGTTCGGTGGCCGTGCGATCTTCAGATTGACCTGCCTTCCCCTGATTTGAACGGACCTAGCAGTGAAAATGCTCCAATTGGATTACGTGTATAGTGATTTTGATCTTTGACCTGACCTGACCTGACTTGATCTCTAGTGTGAATCTGCCTTTACCCAGCCAGAAGTGACACTTGGGTGTGAAGTCTGACTAGCTACTAAGGTGGCTGGTCCACCCTTGAGAAAGAACACTGGGTATAATGGTTGGAACTGAGACGGTCTGGTTTTGACAATTAATAAGCACGGGGACAGTCAAGGTTCGGCATTGATTCTTTTTAAATATATTCAGGGAGGTGGCCCGAGTACGCGAATATAGTAGTCGGACCGGTACTGCGAGGCCGCAGTTATACATGATTTGCAGTTCTCACGACTTTGGTAGCAGTCAGTGAATCTGCACGTAGCGAGAACGACCTTTCTCCATAAGTCGAACTGATCAAGAGCTCGCCAGCTTACGAGCGAGAGAGACTCTTCAAAGTAAATCTTTCAAACAGTTTACGTACTGAGGCAACATAATCGATTACCATGGTTACACATGTCAACGCTTACCCGGGGGGGGGTCATATTATAGTTATGCTGACGCTCAAAATTACACAACTTAGTGACCCTGGTGGAATTTGTATGAGCCACCAAAGTAAAGCCACCTAATAAACCAATAAAATAACAATGTATTTGTGCATATTGCAGAAAACTGTTTCCCAAAAAAATTGCTGATTGTATTTCAACTTTAAATGTTGTTTATATAGAGAACCTGTGATTTGGCGATTATTGATTGTATTCATTTTTGTTCAATGAATTTTCTTTAGTGATTATTTTTCACTCCATTTCTGTCTGCTCATGTACATATATATGCTCTTGACGTCTATAAAAATATCATTTTTTAGAGAAAAATTATTTGTGGTGTAATATAATATTCCCATTTCACATTTCATGCGTATCAATCATTCCTTTCATCACCTAACTGATGTGCGATTAAAACCGTGCTAGACTTAATAAATTTCGCGTAAAATTGAATATGATAAAACTAACCGAGACTTGGACGTATCGCTAGAAAGTTCTATCGCACAAAATGAAAGTAAACTTGCTATAGTCCGTTCAGTTTCAAGAGGCGGCTCAAGGTCATTCTGCTCTATCCCTACTCCACTACCCTTACCACTACATTAGAAAGGGAAAGAGCGCCCACTGAAAAAATTTGTCACTCGTAGTGGTTAGCTCGGAGAGAGAACAAGATAGTGAGTGGCAAGATGAGGAGCGGGGACAAGAGAAGATGACCTTGAGCCGCCAGTTTGGAGTGTATAGAGGTGGATTCAGGTAATGCTGAGGTAATGGGATATTTCCTGTGTGCAGACGTCTCAATGCAGCACGGCGCGCGTGACAGTGTCTACCACAGGAGACGCCACCCTCGCGGACGGCCATGTGTACTGCGGCACCGGTTCCTTCTCGCTCACCTCGGACGCCAACCGTCTGGTGGCGTCGCTGCAGTCTCTGGCGCAGGCCGACGCCGCGGGCTTCTTCTCGTGTAGCGTCGCGGCGGTGCAGTCTACCACGGCCGCTGCCTGCTCCTGCGGCCTCAAGAAACAGGTAGGTGGCGCCGCGACACCCCAAGGCGAAGTACATTGCGTTAGTGATTACTATCGGAAAGGAATGTGTCATTTTGTAACGAAGTGTAAAATTAAAAAAAATCTCTTGCGGTAATGAAATACATCCAGTTAATATCATACCACATCAGGAAGGGAAAAAACATGGCGAAGGCTGACTAAATGGGATAAAGAAAAATAAGCTGAACCAATACAAGATAGAATAGTGCTGAATATGGGGTACGTGATTAATCTAGCATCGAATCCTAATAAAGCTAGTACAAAACATAGCCACGGAACATGCTGTCAAGCATTAACATTTTGTAATGTTTCTGTTATTTTTATAATTTTTCTAGCTGATAATGTGACCAACATAAAAATTTCGTAACGTGAACGAACATCACTTGTTTAGTAAACAAAGGTCTTCAAATAAAGCAGAAATAATAACAGCAACCAGAGACATAATTTCGAAACTAGAACGACGCTCTCAAAGAAATAAGGAAATTCTGTCGTTGAGAAGGAAATTTGTAATAAATTGTTGAAACAAGGTTTGCATTGACAACATTTTTTTCGAAAATAAAAACATTTGACCATAAAAATTGATTCGGAACTGAAGGAAAGCTTTTTTATTTATGTACAACGAAACTTTTTGAATGTAGAACTTGGTTGAAAGGGCGGAAGGACGAAAAACTGAAGCATAAATTATCGTAATGTATCCATGATGTAAATATATATGTTTTAGCTAAGACGTCGATGTACATTACAGCATGATTACTGTGAACACCGAAAGTGAAATTTGTTGTTAGGCTTTAAAGTCTTGTAGATTTTTCTTGCATCATCTTCTTTTTTTATGAACAGTGATTAAAGGGGGACATAAGGAATGGGAAAGAATTCAGCTATGGCCTAGTGGAAGCACCATCCGGGAATTTGCCTAAAATGATTTCACAGAACCTTCGATAAACCGAAATCTAGAAGACCGAACCGGGCATTGATCCTCTGATAACAGGACCAAGCGTTAACCGCCGGAATCGGTTTTGGAATTGAATCGGTCATTTCAAAAACCTCGTAAGTCACAAAATTATAATTTTTCAGAAATCAATAAAAACTGTTTCATACACAAACAAATGAGTTTCAAAGGACTTCTTCATGTTTAATTTAGTATTTGACTTGTAAAAAATTAAAATAGCGTATAACCTTTACAGTTTATTAATAGAAATAATGAAAAAAACCTGAAAAACAGTTCTTGACTTATGTTGTTTTAGCGAGAAATAGGTTTAGTGGTGTATAATTTAACCAAAACAATCATAGTAATCATATTTTTTATTGCTTATAATTAAGAATTGCACTTAAAAATAGTCTTATGAACATTTTACATACATTAATTTGTCATGTTTTAATATCTTTATGGTACATAATCATATTATCCATCATTCTCATCTGGATTATTTTCAACATTTGCAGTTGGCTATGATAGTTCCTTTTCGATCTGAATCATACTGAATACATGTATTTCGAAGGTGCAAATGACTTTTTCTGGTCCTTTGGGACTTTTTTTCCATAAGATTCAGTTGACAAACATGTTATTTTGTACAAATTTGGCCACATTTCTTAAATTCTAAAACATCTTCAGTTTTTAGCTCTATGACTGTAAATTTTGAGCTGGAGTTCGAAACCTAATCAATGTATTCTCCTGGGACGTAAATACGATCATGCTTTCGAACATTTTTTTTATGACTCCAAAATCACGGTCATTTGGTAAAAAGAAATGACCACGTATGGGAAAATACTGATAAACTTTTTCAAATCTTTTAGAGTCAGTCAAAGCCAACATAAATCTCAACAATGTATTATTTTTACTTTGACCAGGGCAGCCATCGGAAAAAAGATATAAATACTTAATGTTTGGCCCAATATTATCTTTTATATAATGCATCAACATTGAAAAAACCTCATTGGCTCCTTTGTTAGCAATGCCTTTGTGACACATGTAAAATGTCGATTTGCCTGTTTTTAAATCCTTAATACCAAAACAGTGAACCTATAATTGCCGTAAATAAAAAATGTTTTGTATAGGTATGTGAGGCAATGGTAGATTTTGCATAAAATCGAATGTTATCGCTGTAACATCATCTCGTTCCTTACAAAGATCTTGAACTGATGAAATTTTGTTGTAAAACTTCTTGGCACTTCTTTTATGGATCATTAACTGAGCTTCTACTGAATGTTTTGCATTTTCTGATAAGTTTGATTGTTTTATTTTTGTTGATAGTTCTTCGCAAGTTATACATGTGTCGACTTGTGGTCGACCAAATCTGAGGGAAAAGTTTTCATTAAAGTATTGTAAGTAAAATTTGTACTTTACATCAAGATCTGGATATTTTTCATTAAACATTGAATACATTGTTTTGACATCCAATCGTGCATCAAGATAATCAATGTCTTTTCCTGCATAATGTGTCTTTTTCCTAGGAAAGCAGAGGATGTGTTCATGTATTTTTTGGCATATTTCAGGAGGCACTGTATTTGCTTTCGGGTGACATCCTCTCTTATCTGTAGGACTCTTCCCTTCATTAAGCAAATCGCAAAGTCTGCGAACTCTGGTTTCAGTAATTTCATATAGGCTGATAAATGCTTTCTTGCAGACTTTAACTTTATCAGTTTGTTTTAAAACATAGAATTGAAAAGTATTTTGCCTCTGTGTAGCATTTTCTTTTCGAGGACGCCTCTGTTTTATATCTAACTTATCAATAAGTGTTTGAAGAAATATATCCTGCTCATTTTTTGTTGAAAAGAAGTTAATTTTTGAAATGAAAATGTCCATGTCATCTTGGTTGAAATTCGCAAAACATTCCTTCTTACATCTGCAATAATGAAGCTTTATATTAGGTTTATATAGGCCCCGATAAAAAACGTAAACTGAATAAAGGTTTATGGTAAACTTGCCTGCAATTTTCACCGGTAGATCTTGGAGCTATTTGTTTTCCTCGATAATTAGTATGTGCCTGTCCTTTAACTTTAGAATTTTTTATAACATTCCTTTTATATTTTGCGGGATTACAGGTTCTCTTCTTTTTTGCTAACAATCACTCTCAGTTTCACTTCAAGACATTTTTTAAAGCTGAAATTACTTTTCGCACACAATAGTAAAAGACAAGTTCAAATGACATTAAAGGCGATGGTTTACAAAAATTGAAATATAGTTGATCCAATCAAATCAAAGCAAATTTAAAATGTCAAACTCAGTCATAAACTACTCCTGGCATCTAGTGGTGCATGCAAAAACCTCTTAAGTCACTGACTAATGTTGTTTATGCAATGAACGTCTTTCACGCGGTATTATTAAAAGAGGAAGGAATGTATTGACTTAAGTTATTTTTACCCAGAATACGCTTCTACCTTTGAGGAACCATTTTCAGCAAAAAAAGCATGTTGGAAAAAAATATGGCTTAAGTGGTTTCTGAAATGACCGATTCAATTGTAATTGTGTATTTTTATATGTCCTTATTTAACTATCTCCTTTCAACATGTGCGATATTACACAGAAGAGCCCAAGAACCTGGTACACCTGCCTAATATCGTGTAGGACCCCGCGAGCAGGCAGAAGTGCCGCAACACGACACTCGACTAATGTCTGAAGTAGTGCTGGAGGGAATTGACACCATGCATCCTGCAGGGCTGTCCATAAATACGAGGGGATGGAGGTCTCCTCTGAACGGCACGTTGCAAGGTATCCCAGAAATGCTCAATAATGTTCATGTCTGAGGAGTTTGGTGGTCAGAGGAGGTGTTTAAACTCATAAGAGTGTTCCTGGAGCCACTCTGTAGCAATTCTGGACGTGTGGGGTGTCTCATTGTCCTGCTGTCCCAAATCCGTCGGGCTACACAATGGACATGAATGGATGCAGGTGATCATCCAGGATGCATACGTACGTGTCACCTGTCAGAGTCGTATCCAGATGGATCAGGGGTCCCATATCACTCCAACTACACACGCCCCATACCATTACAGAGCCTCCACCAGCTTGAACAGTACCCTGCTGACATGCAGGGTCCATGAATTCATGAGGTTGTCTCCATACCCGTACACTTCCATCCGCTCGATACAATTGGAAACGAGAATCGTCAGACCAGGCAATATGTTTCCAATCAACAGCCCAATGTCGGTGTTGACGGCGAGACGTATAGTTGTGTGTCGAGCACTCAGCAAGGATACACGAATGGGCCTTCGGCTCCGAAAGCCCATATCGATGATGTTTCGTTGAATGGGTCGCAGGCTAACACTTGTTGATGGTCTAGCATTGAAATCCGCAGCAATTTGCGAAAGGGCTGCACTTCTGTCACGTTGAATGATTCTCTTCAATCGTCGTTGGTCGCTTCCTTCCAGGATTTTTCTTCCGGCAGCAGCGATGTCGGAGATATGATGTTTTACCGGAATCCGATATTCAAGGTGCACTCGTGAAATAGTCGTTCGGGAAAATCCCTACCTCATCGCTACCTCGGAGATGCTGTGTCCCATCTCTGATGCGCTGACTATAACACCACGTTCAAACTCACTTAAATCGTGATAACCTCCTATTGTAGCAGCAGTAACCGATCTAACGCCTGCGCCAGACACCTGTTGTTTTATATAGGCGTTGCTGACCGCAGCGCCGTACTCTGAATGTTTTCATATCTCACGCATGCCTATACCAGTTTCTTTGGCTCTTCAGTGTATGATACACCTACATAAATGTAGCAAAAATTGCTGAGCTATGAAGATTCGAATTAGATGAGAAACTAAAATGTTTAAATTATGAATAATTTAATTTTAATTATAAACTCATGTTGACCTCGGCTGTTAAATTGTAAGAGTCTTCCTTTGTGACAGCACTGAAAGGGTAGCCAAGTGGTTGATCTATGAACATTTGATGTGGTGGGAATCTAGAGGAGAGTTTACTAACCTCTTGGTGTTCAGTGAAACCCACCTGTTACAAGATCGCTTCCATCATTGTCTGTTATCACCCAGCGGCGATGCACTGTCAGCTAACCTACCACCTGACCTCCTGCTTAAGGCTATGTCTTGAGACTGACTCATGAAGAGAGTGAGAATCGACTGCCGAAATGGATTCTCACTCAGTCTCCCACTCCGCCTTCAGGTTGGAAGGGTGACCTAACCCAGTCACTGTCTAGTACAGTGCGGTCACTTTGAGAGCAACACAGCCACTGCAGAGTTTCGCTTCTTGGACTGCCGGTGATTTCAGCATCATACTTAGGGGTGATTCACTGCCTCCATGAGGTTACATAATTTTGTATGCTTGCTGACGTCGACTTAAAATTAAGAAATCGCCTTTCCTGGAGAAACAGCGCGCACTGGTCACAGCACAACACAACATTCTGAATTAAAATTTCGGGTAAGGAACATTAATATGAAGCTAGCGAAATGCAACCATTCAAATAAGTCTGTTTAATAAAAAACAACAGAAGAAATGTTTCAAGGCAGCAACTTAAACAAAGGTTATGTGAACGCTGGAGTTCGACCCTAAAACGTGTCTTGGGAATTAACCTTGTGAAGAAAAGGACTCTTATCGTGCATCTTAATGCGATAAGATAAAGAGAAATAAAACTAACAGTATCTCAACCACTTTGCTTTTGTTTTTCATTCTTACCCCGACACCTCATCATATACTCTATTACCCTTTTATACAACGTTACATACTGTAGTCATTCGAAAGATCTCTTGTATTTAAAATTACCAAAATGAGATAGCACATTGAAATATATATTACTTTTAAGGCCGCGAGTCAATTTTTTCATATCCCGTGTGTAGCGGTGCTTATTACTTATTTTTTTTAAATATCACCAACCAACAGCATCTGGTAATCAGTAACAATACTTGGTACCAGGTCACAAACGCTCATATTTAGCTTCTGATAGAGAGAATTCTGAGTTCTACTAATCCTATGACCATTTTCTGTATCTACGCCATGAAACTGTTCAGAACGAGAATATCCTCAGTAATAATACGTAATGTTGCTCCCTATAGTTCTTCACTAAATTCTTTAATAGTTTCTCGGAGTGTTAATATTGAATAACTGTGTACTTGTGTCTTATCTTTATGTACTTTTTTCAGCACATTTTAATCGTTCTCCGTCTGTGGTTAACTTATTGCACATGAATCCCAGATCACACATCTTGTACCATAGGTCCAGTCAATGCCTGCCTCTTTTTATTTTAACTGTCTTATATGGTTCTCCATCATATATCACGATAGTTAAATTTTAATTATTTGTATTTGCTTATTTCTTCTATCTTTTTGAAGAGGTTTAACTTTCCTGTCACGGATAGAGGTGATTCAGCATGATCTTGTAATCCTCATTGTGAGACTACAGCCTATCAAAATATTATAATAACTAACAGTTACCTACAACTTTGTCCGTCTGGAAGTGTGTTGTAGTATAAGAGTTTTCTTTAAAATTAATAATAGTATTCCATATAATAATACAAATTTATTTACTTTTTACAAAAAAACATAATTATAATAATATTTACCTTGATTACATAAACTGATTCTGCTTTAAAAAAGAAATTTATAGGAATTAATTGATTAATTTCATAGCCCAAACTTTTTTACATTTCATTCGATCAATTAAGTCCTGATTTAATAAAAATACATCTTAAGTAGGGCTACATATTAATTGTTTCTTCATTACGAGCTTTGATGGTATTATTACAGGTTATTTTTAGTTTCTTACTCTGTCAAAAGGATTGAATGACTGTGGGGTAGTAAGAAGCCATTGATTCATTTTTTTAAAATTTTTTTTTATTTTTTTTTTTTTACTTATAGCTTTACGCCTCGTCGACAGCTAAGGTAATTAGAGGCGGGATGGGACTGGGGACATGGAACGAGAAGGAATTCGGCCATGGCCTTTTTGAAGGAAGCATCCCGGCATTCGCCTGGACTGATTTGGGAAAACCCAAATCTGGATGCCCGGACGGGGATTCGAACCCGCGTCCTTCCGAATGCGAGGCCAGAATGTTAATCATTCACCCACCACGCTCTGTCCGTTGATTCACCAAAACGTAATTTTCAAAGAAATTGATTGTCTGCGTGCCAATTCATACACTTGATTAGGTTGGGATTGATTCAGCAAAACATAATTTTCAAAAGAATTAAAAATCTGTGGTCCTGTTACTATAACTGGTTAGGTTGGGCTTGATTTACAAAAAATATGGTGTTTAGCGATCCAATAAGAAACAAATGTAGCAAGTTTTATCAGCAAGCTGTTCTCGGAACGTAAGTAAATGTTGATAAACACCCACCCTACCTAGAAGGGGTTTCGTCACAGTTGAGTTACCCCTACAGCATTTTCAGACACCCAACGACAAACAGTTGTACCAAGTTTCATCAAAGTCGCCCCAGCATTCGAAGGAAAATGAATATGAATTTCACTGTATTTCTGTAAAAATAAATTTCAAAATTTGATTTCTAACTATAACCCATATACTACGAACGGAATTACGGTGAGGTATCTGCGGAGTCGTACTATTTCCATGTCAGCAACGAAAGACGTCTCCTTCCGAACTTACCGAAAGTAAATGATGGGTGTTTCAATACAAGTGTATGATCTTAATTGTGAAGCATTTTGGCTGTTATGGTTCTATAGGAGACATATAATAGTTAGTTAACACAGACCGCTACACGGTAAATCATCATTAGACGTTTCCGCTTTTGCGAGTAGTCCTGCACATTTTCTTCCAAGTCGGGCAGTCATTCCAAGATTTCTCCTCCATCACTTTTCTCCAAACGACTTCCTTAGCCTCTGCATCTTTCTTCACTTGATCCACCCATCTTGCTCGAGGTATTCCAACTGGTCTCCTTCCCTTCCCGCTGTTCAGCAGTGCTACTTTCGGCGTCCTCCCTTCCTCCATCCTCATAACATGGTCATGACCCAACTACTACAGTCTTTCCCTTGTTAACATCTCTTCTATGTTTCCACTTGTAGTCTCTGCCTGATATTTTCATTTCTGATTTTATCTTTCTTCGTGACATTCTCTATACTTCTCAGAAACATCATCTCTGCCGCCCGTAATTTGCTAATATCTCTCTTTGTCCATGCCGATGTTTCAGAACCATAAGTCAATATTGTATTTTATAGAGCAGAATTTTGGCAACCTTCCATATGTTACACCTCCAGATTACATCCTTTATCTGATGATACAATTGTCCACTCTTCCTTACTCTCAGACCTTTTTTTTTTTTTTTTTTAACAGTTTAACGTCCCTTTTTAACAACGTGGTCTTTAGAGACGGGAAAGGATGGGGGCAAGGAATGGGAAGGAATTCGGCCATGGCCTTTTGAAGGAAGCATCCCGGCATTCACCTGGAGTGATTTGGGGAAACCATGGAAAACCAAAATCTGGATGCCCGGACGGGGATTCGAACCGCCGTCCTCCCGAATGCGAGGCCAGAACGCTATCCGTTACACCACCACGCTCGGTACCTATTTCTTCCTCATCTTTCCATTTATAGTTACCTGGCTTCCCAGATACCCAAACGATTCTACCCATTCCAGTTTCTTGCCATCGAGCAAAACATCCTTCAAAGGGCGAGTGTTTCTTGTCATCTTTATTATTTTGGTCTTTTCCATACTAATCTCCAGGCCATGTTTACCCATTGCAGTCCACCACTTCCGTAATTTTCTTTCCAGATCCTGCTCTGTCTTCTCCCATATTATGATGTCATCAGCATATGCTATCGCCTTCAGCTCTGTAGTATCTCTGTTTCCCTGGACTTCTGTGATTACTACATCTAATACTACATTAAACAGGACAGGTGACAATACACTTCCTTCCCTTACTCCTATTTTGGTGTGAAACCATTCTGAATGTTTACTGTCTAAGCGCATGCAAATCTTACACTTCTCATAGATGTTCTTTAATAATTCCACAATCCCTTAATCTATTCCTATCTTTTTTAAACTTAGTCATATGCTTTCCCTCGGTACTTTGTCATAGGCCTTTTTTATGTCGATGAAAGCTGTTTTTGTGTCTTTGCCGTATTCCCACCTTTTCTCTATGATTTGCCTGAGTATAAAATTGCATCCACCGTAGATCTTCCTTGCCTGAAACAAAACTGCTCCTCTCTAGCTGTATTATCTAGTCTTTGCTTGCTTTTACTAAGAATAATGTTTCATATGTTTTTAGGTCATGGCTCAGCAATACCCCTGTAGTTCTCGCTTTTCGTCTTACTCCTCTTTTATGAATAGGCACTATGATTCCCTTCTTCCAATCCTACAGTATTTTCCTTTCTTTCAGTTTCTGACCCGTTCGATCCTTCTCTTACGAAAGACACTATAGGGTCGCCAAAATCAATGTATCCATCCGGTGGACAAACCACGATCAATAGAGTCGTATGCTTTATTCCTTACGCTCTACTGAACGGAAGTTTGGGATTTAAACCACGTCTTCAGTACACAATATGGTGATTGAATATCTTGCACTGCTACTATGTTTTAGATTCCTTTCATGATTAGGGCTGCGTCCATGATGCTGTACAGAGCGTCAAACACTGTAATGATTTATCAACCACCGCGAGGAATGAGCAATCAAAATATCGTATTCATTTTAATAAAACTGAAAAAAAAACGTTCGCCTTGATAACTTTGAAGAGAAAGCCTCAATTGCCAATTCCATTATGATTACTATTATTATAAAAGTCTTATTCATTTTAGAATCTGTAGCTTCATCATTACCTACGCTTTACCTGTATTTGCTTTTAGTAATTGCAATAAAAAACTCAGAAACAAAATTTTGAAATGAACAATGTTAAGGAGAAATGATTAAGTGCAGGTATGTGACAAGTAACTGCATGACGTTTAATAACGACAGCAACACAGCAAGGAACCCTGCAATGAATTACGGTCTGTGCAGCTTGTAACATAAATTGCTAGTTACATTAGACATAAGAAATTCGTACTTGCCTTCATAACAACAATTTCACTGTATTACTCTTTTAATAATTCCCACTGCACATTATACAATCTCTTTTTATTCATTCAAATTATAAATCAAAGCTTTTCATATTCATTTCATAATCTACAGATTTTTTCTGGTCCACGCGTCTTGCGATCTGATTTTTACTGTCATTCCATGGGCGTAACCTTTTTTTTCGCCGAGCCAACGATTCTCTTTTACTGGTAGCGCCAGTATCAATCTCTGACTCCGCAGACGTCATTTATAGCCATCAACTCAAAGACAAGACAAGTTGCACAAAAACTACTGAAGCTCAATTCAAACGGACACCATATAAGCTATCCAATAGGAAACTGCATTTCTTCTACCTCGCTAGAGAATACAACCTCCGGAGCTGCGACTAGAATGCCCTTCTGTCGGCTGTGTACCGTGTGCTGTTGCAGACTCGTATTGTGGGTGGCCACGAAACTGGCGTGAACGAGTACCCGATGATGGCGGCGCTGGTTGACTTGGACCTGCGCGTGGTGGCTTGTGGAGCCACCATAATCTCGCGCAGACACGCCGTCACCGCAGCCCACTGCGTCACCAGCTTCAAGCCAGAGGACACTGCGCTGCTTGTCGGCGACCACGACATCAGCACAGGTAAACCTCACATGTCATAACTGTACCGGACAGTTAGTTATTAGAAGAAACACAGTGATAGGGTCCACTGGACCTTGAGTGAAGTGACTAACTTTCGTGATTTTATTTCTCTTTTAATTTTTACGAAGCTCTTCTTCTTGTGACCTACTAATAACAATAATTTGTTACGATATGCGACGCCATCCATTTTTCAGACGGAGAACCGAGGATAGAGAAGGCTGATATAAAATATCCTTTGAGAATGATAAGATGGCTAAGGGGCATCCATAAATTACGTGAGGTGTTTTTCGGATTCTCCCCCCCCCCCCTCTGGTGAGATCTGGTCCGTGAGACCCCTCTAGAAGACCATTTTTTTTAGGTCTCATCCTTCCAAAATCCGGTTACACTCCCACCACTGTTCGACGAAATACCCCCACTTTCGACTAAATACCCCCACTTTCGACAAAATACCCCCACTTTCGACGTAATACCCCCCTAAAATTGATTTTCCCGCCATTTCTGGACTTTTTATTAACTCTGTAGTCCAACAATTTTTCAAAAATCTCACGTGAGGTTTCCGTAGCCCCCCCACCTCCCCTTGGTGAGATTTGGTGAGATTTCTCCGGACCCTCCCCCCCCTATTTCACCTCACGTAATTTATGGACGCTCCCTAACTGATAGTAAGTCCGTTTCATGCCAATGAAAACTGTGCTTGAACAGTCGATAACGTGTTCTACAATGACTACTCCAAAAGCTAGTGTCTTGAAGCTAAACTACTGCTTCCATTACTGACTGATTTATGACTGGCAAGACACAGAAGCGTGGTTGGAGCCTACTCGAAGAATGGAAGCGGATAATGCAACTTGTGTTCCGACGATAACGTCATAGCTGACTGAATCAAGTCAGCCAAAAGTAACTTCAGTCGATCACCAAGCTATGCTGAATTCCGTCTGTGATCAACGACCAGGCTCATTACCTTCACAAAATTTAACATCTATCTGAAAAAAAAAATCCTCTTAATAAAACTCTAAGATCAGAAACGATATTTAAAATAGCTAACAGGAACGCGAAGATTACTTGGTCCTTTCTGAAAATAGGTGAACGCGCCCTGGAAGCATGCGTCCATCTTCGATGAGGAGTACTTAATTAATGGTAGATGTACACTATAAAACCATACAAGAGGAATTGGCTGTCTAGTAACACAAAATATTGTATTTAAATTGGTACACCTTCAGAAGATGTCTAAAACTTGAAACATGAAAAATGACATTTTATAGCAAACGAGAAAAATCATCCCTCACTTAAGCCTCAAATTAACTTGATTTCGTGAGACCTCAATGATGATTAACTGCAACAGTCATGTCTTATAATAACAAAAAAAGTTTCTTCGAGCGTTTGACGCAGACACATGAAATTTGGCATAGATTGACACTGACTTGATTAAAATATAGAGCACTTGCTCGTGGTACACTTAGATGTAGACAGTGTTTTTACTTCATCCCTTCTTTTTTGCGTCAGTTACAGACTTGAATTTAAAACGTTCGTTTCTGTTTCATTGTGAGCTAGAGGTCGTAAGTTTATCCTTCCTTTCGACAAGTTGGCATTCCTTGTCGTTGTCGCACAGCAGTGATTCAGACAGTGACGGAGGAGTTTTGTGTTCCCACAGGTGCCGATACGTCGACGGCCTCGCTGCTGGTGGTGGAGCACCTGGTGGCTCACCCATTCTACAACTCGACCAGTATGCTGCACGACATCGGGCTGGTGCGTGTGGCAGGGCAGATCGAGTACGGCATCGCCGTGGGACCCGCCTGCTTGCCCTTCTTCTACACCTACACCGACTTCCAGGGTATCACCGTGCAGGCGCTAGGTCAGTGCCGATGGCTCGCTTCATGTGCTGTCGGGATATGGCACGAGCTATCAAAGGGGCGGAATATGGTGGACCTAACAAGACCAAAAAAAATCTCATTTTCGCTTATGGAACGATTTGTCCTTCGGTTCGTTAGTTTGTATCGATTTCGGCCACCTAACACAGCTGACACTCCTTCTTTAACTAAATTCTTAACTGTATCTTCATACATCACGCTACCGATGAACGGTTGAGACAAAAAAGGCCGGCCGATGTTTGCTGGGAGTGTTTCCAGTTATTATGTTTAATTTATAAGCAAATTATTACTCGTATCTATAATAATAATTTTGAAACGTGATTTTTATAAAAATTAAGAAAGAATTTTGGTATTATCAAGACTCTCAAAAGTTAATTTCAGAGAATTTATTAACTGCCAGCACGCGAAACTTTAATTGTTTATTAATACAAGATCAGTTATTGACAAATAACGTAAGTTGAATGCAAATATTACACAATGTAGAGAGTGAGACAATCTAATTGACTTGCGTCAAAACAGGACTATTACAGGGTGCTAAACTCCGTTTCCAGAGTCAATGTTGTATCGATGAGTTTTGCCTATCATTATAGACTGCGACCGCAGATGTGCTGGCTGAAACAGGTTGATATACTCTAATCAGGCGCGGCGGGGTAGCAGGTTTCGGCGTCGAGTGGTATCCAGCTACCGTTAGGTCAATTAACGGATTAACCCGTTGAAAAATACTGTCTAACTACTGTCAACATCAGAGGTTAGTTCAGATTCGTGACTTCCAACACACCCGATAGACAACTCGCACTGTGTATCACATAGCAGGAAGTCTAAGACTGACCTGTTAGCTGAACTTCATACCACCGCAGAATCCGAACTAGAATGGAACTGTCAGAAACAGAATCATAATCAGAATGTTCTCCTTCGTTCGCGCTTCCCTAGGGTGTTTGCTGTTCTGTAAACGAGTTGGTTGCCTTTCAGGTACTTGTGCGGAAATCCAATAGTCCCCCCCTTCACGCCATTGTTCATTCTTGGACCTCCCACTCATGTACCCAGTATCCATCCCGAATCAGTTTTAACCTTGATGCGACTATTTAATATAAAATTTAAAAATGAGGCTCTGTACTTTGTACAGAGTATGATTATTTGTTTCACAAATCCAATGTCCAAATATTAAACAGTGGACAGCTAATATTATACAGACGCGGCAGTGATAAGTTAGATTACCGACGATGCAGTGTCAGCAAAAAGAACTTTCAATAATACAACGAAGTCTTCACGAGTGTGACGCTGCATTTTGTTGTGAAGCCACTATATTTCGATGTCTAGCTCTGCCACCTACTTGAGGGGTTACTTAATTTGTACTGGTCGATGGACCGACAGCTGCCTGTGTGGTGCCGTACCCCATGTCGACTCAGCCATCGCTAACCGCTGAGTAACTTATTTCTCCATCCCTATCTCTTCTTATCCGTCTTTGCTACTTAATTTTTTTAACTCTAGAACAGCGTTTTTAGACGTTATCGCTTATTGTGCTGGAAGATGGTGTCGTTATTTTCATTTTTTTTCAGTGGCCTTCGTTAAGGCATATTTTGAATTGTCCATCGTCGTCAGTTTATTGACACAGTTAGTAGCAGGCAGGTTACGAAACTTTCTGGTTATAAGAAACTTTTAGGATGAGGTATCGTATGGATAACACAATTAATTTCCTGGTTCGTAAACATTTGTTTGAGAGAATACAAACAAGATAGACTCTTTTGATACTCAACAAAACTGTTAGAATGGGTTAAATAATTATGAATCAATTGAAATGTGTATTGTATTAAAATACTTCGGTTCTGCTGATGTCAATTACTTTAAAATGAGTCTACATAATTGAGGGGAAGTAAAGTTCATTGATCCGAAGTCTATAGGACCTTAAAAAAAAAAATACGATAACTGTGTTTCAGAGCACTGTAATATTGGATTACTCACAAATGGGAGACTTAAGACTATGGTACAGTACCATTGTACTGCACCTATAATTCATACAAATTCCGGTAATAATGGATAACGCCCAAACAGGAAAGAAATAACTCTGCAGACAACAAAAAGGGAGAAAGCCGGGGGTAAAGCCAAAAAACGTGTTATAGAGACAATGGGATCAGTTAAGTAGAGAGACTTGAGAAAGAAATATGTCGAGAAAAACAAAAAGATCTATAGCAACAGGAATAAGTGAATAATACATTCGGGAAAATGGAGTTGAAAAATGGTAGTGAAGATCCATTAACAATTTTTCTATACCTAACGAAAGAGGCCCATTTAAGTTTGTTATCAATACAAAAGTACTGTTTTGCGTATTTCTCCTTAATGACTGTAATTATCTAAAAATGAAGCTCAGTGAATCTTTACGTTCCGGCAGGATTAGGCGACACTCCATTCAAATAATATGTTTTAAATTACTGAAGCTAGAAAATAAAAGTATTCTTTGTCCAACGTCCTCTCAACCCTGTTAAGACACCGACTCCTGCAATTACTTTAAATTACTCATTACATTATTTTGTGTGTTGCATGCAGAGGAATAGTGACTGCTCTATGAATGTTTTTGTGTTCCTTTAGTTCACTAATAACTGCTCTTCCCTTACTGTAAAACAGATACTCCTAACCATCCTCAACTGAAGTGGGTGCTGTATCCATTCCTTACAGTTTTCAACTGCAAAATATTGAAATATTAAACACAGAGCACTGACAGTGATTTTTTATTGTATTGAAACCCCGTATTTGAGATGGTTGTGTTTGTGTGCAGGGTGGGGCACGGTGGAATTTGGCGGTCCTCGCTCCGACGTTCTGCAAGAGGTGGACTTGACCGTGCTCTCTGCCACAGAGTGCGGTCAGGACTCTTTGTCTGCAGAGTACCAGATGTGCACCTACAGGCAAGGAAAGGACGCCTGCCAGGTAAAAATCCTGTCAACAATCTGTGATGTTAAAAGACTCATCCACTCAAGCTTTTCTCTAACAAGGAAAGTACCTCAAGCTATATGTTCTCCTCACTGCTGATAGTCGGCAACATGGCATTAGACAAGTATATTCATGCGAATCTCAGTTAGTAGGCTATATGCAAGATATTTCTGATGAAATTGAAACAAGAGGTCAAGTGGATAGTGTACCAGTAGATCTTTCAAAGACCTCTGACAGAGTGAGCTATAAAATGGTGCTAAATAGGATAAAAACTATTGGAGTTGATAAGAAGGTGATTTACTGGATAGAATAATTCCTAAAAGGTAGGAAGCAAAAAGTTATTGTAGGAAATACAGTATCAAAAGAAGTAGGAGTAAACATGGGAGTCCCACAGGGTAGTGTATTGGGATCATTGTTATTCGTTATTCTAATGAATGATTGTGTTAATGGTTTACTGTCAAAAGTTAGATTATTTCCAGATGATATAATGTTATATAAAAGGATCAAAAAATTGAAGACTGTAAAAAATTGCAGAGCGATCTAGATAGTATAAACTAGCTGGGTGAGTCAACATGGGTTGAAGATAAATGCAAAGAAGAGCCAGCTTATTAGGAACACAGATAAAAAGCTAAAGGTCGATTATGATTATAAAGTGAGGAAGGAGCTACTTATTGCAATCTGTAAATGTAAATATCTTGGCATAATATTTGATAGCAGACTGAACTGGGCAGGACACATTGGTCAGGTAATAGGTAAAGGGTTCAAAATCCTTCACCTGTTGGAAAGAGTGATGAGAGGATGCACTAGAGAAGTAAGGGAATTGGGGTACAAAACTTCGGTCAGACCACTGCTAGAATATGGTGGTGTATCAAATACAGGAGTGCAGAGGAGGGCTGTTAGATTTGTCTGTGGATATTACCGCAGAACATAATCGGTAACTAATATGATAAAGGATCTGGAGTGGTATTCATTGGAGGATAGAAGGAGGATAAAAAGAGTCATCGGAGTGTACAAGGCCTATACTGGTGATGAAGCGTGGAAAGATGGTTACGAAGGCTTCCGCGGTCACTGTATGTATTATCTTGGTTACGGGTGGAGCCGCGTCGATATACTTAAACCTAACGTTTCTGCCATCGTGCTGTGGTCTTCCTCTGAAGAAGGGAAGCTAGATTTCGACGAACTCTTGAAGCTGTCACCTGATAGTCCCCTCTTTTAGCCTGTTCTATGAGAACGCAGAATCTCGTAAAGGACTTTTTGTTCCCGTGGTGGATGGCAAAGCTGGCAATTCCCCCCACACACAGACTTTGCCTGTTCCTTGCATATTAATACAATGTTGTTACCTAGAAATCGTTCGAGAAGATTGCAATACACAATTGTAATAATTATCCGTACCACACTTATATTTATTACTATAGTTATAGTAACTGTGCAGATGCTCTTCCAATAATTGTCTCTTCTGTCTAGTGTTGCCCAAAATCGGTCTTGGTCTTGCAGTCTTGGTCTTGGTCTTGCATTTTTGCAAGACCAAGACCAAGACCGCCTAATTTTAGCAAGACTAAGAGCAAGACTGACTGTGCAAGATTTAAGCAAGAACAAGACCAAGCCTGCAAGACTCTTGCGTCTTGCAGTTAGGACTTTTTTTTTATACTTTCTATACAAAATAAGTTTTTGGGTGCTTACAATGGACACGAATACATTATGCTGATGTGTTCTGTGTGGTTTTAAAACACAAAGTGCTTAAATATGTCGTCACCCATTTAATAAATATTGTAGACACTTTTAATACACTTCAAACGTGAAAAAATTTTCTATAATAGTAATCGAATAATATAAAAAGCGTGCAATAAGATTTATGTACTGTTTAGGAGCCCGAATATAATAATATATAAGAGAACTGTTTAAATAAATAAACTGTTATATTGACTGTTGCATCACAATATATTTTTGCAAATATTCATTTACATGTAAAGAATATATAGTATTTGCACAATTTTAACTCGAGGAGTAAACTCCAGAGTCAATGGACCGTACAGGCTTAATTTAAATTATATACTTATCCTATATAATACAAGAAATTGACACATAGAAAACAAACGAAACTTAAAGTACTAGTACATAGATTTTTGAAGAAGAAAATAGGCAGAAAATATGTAGGAAGACGTAAAGTACTGATATAATATAAATGACTATCAGTGCGTTTTCGTTGAAGAAGGAATTGACGGTCTGAATAAGTAAATAAAAAATAATACATTAAATGTAGTAAGTATGACACTTAATTGAAGTATCGAAAATCGAAATAATAAAAACTAAAAATAAACTATATAGAATATGCGTAATCAAATTATATGTAGTATGTTACCGAGATGTTTATTTTCTTAATATTTCAAAAGTTACAGTTTCAAAAGTTAAAGTTACAAACTAATTTAAAATCTAGCTTTTAATAATAATTAATAAGGTTATCTACCTTATTAATAGGGAACATGCAATATTTTTATTTTTGCTTTCATTTTAAGTAACTTCATGCAGAATACACCACAAATAAATTAAAAAAATTAAAACGGTAATATGTCTCGCAAAACGGCGGTCTGAAACTGACAGTTTAAATTTGCGCGCCAAAACTGACTTCCAGAGCCGATGACGTCACTCCTGTCAAGTCCTTTCTGACCTGTCAGTTGCTGTGGAAGTAAACTTGTCGTTTTGTGGTGGAAAAAACCATGTCAATCATATCAGCGGTCATTGTCTTTGATAATATTTCAAGGAGAGTTTGTGAAGAGTTCAACTTTCCAATCAAGCTTGAACACACTTTATGGATGTTTACAGTTTGTAAATCTTCTCCAAAATAATGAAGAAGACTCGCTTCACAATCCTTTTCTTTTACTGCATTTATATATTCACTCAGAATATCCACCTAAAAATATGAGGTTATTATTGTAGCATATAACATATGTTTATTAATTTCATTGATACTATTTATTTAACAGCATTTATGCACGCTTTAGAGATTCTTATAAACCTGTATAGAGAAAGATTCACCACAAGTTGGATTCCGCCACGGCTTGTGAGAACCTTGTTAGGCAAAGGCTGCAGGTTCGAATCCATCTTGTGGTGAGTTCCATCTTTTCTTTCTATAAAGATTTATAGTTTCATCAAATAAACAGGTATACTGAACTGCTTACTTGAGAGAAACTGTTAGTGACAGGAATGTGACCTATTTCTTTGGCTTTTATAAAAGATTTTCCAGAAGCACATTTAGATAAATTTGATTTCTTCCAGTAACATGTTATAGATGTAAGCGCAGGCTACTCAGATCTTCTGTGTAACCATAGCAAGAGTGCAGCAGCATGCTTACACCCAGCTGGAATAAGATTTTATTGATAATAATGTGCTAAATTAGGGGTGTGGTGAGAGCACAGAACAACTGAACTCTCTGGCGAGACGATGAGAGTTTTCTGCTCCCCATTTGTCCGCATGACATTTTATAGGCCATAAATAACATACAAACTTTACCTTCAGAAGTGGCACAATCTTCGCATTGGCAGGACTGGACTAAACCTTCCCTTTCATTTATAATGGCTGTAACATGATAACCTTCTTTGCGAACTTTATGCTCCGGTGTAACTCTACTTTTTACTATACACAATTCGCCATCTCTTTTAATTTGGACATAGCCGATTGCATTATCGCCATAAGATTCCCTTGTTGAGCTGAAATAAGAGCTATGTATAGAAGCTGCTAAACGAAATAGGAAAATTCAATGCGATTTATACAGGGCGTTCGCCGGAAAACGCAACCCTCTCAGTCTGTTGCCGTCGGCAACTTGCTCGGACAGCGGAGCCAGCAGTTTCCGCCACGCGGCACCGTGAATCACCGTACTGTTTAACACCTCCGCTGCCCCAACAGTGCAGTGCAGTGACCCTTACATTGTTAAGAACGGTTTCTTTGCATTGTACTTGTTTGTGACTTCAGTCTCTTATTAATCAGTGTTGTGAATAAACGTTTCTTTGCGGTTTGGCTGGTTTGGGGCTTCATACTCTTACTAATCTGTACCGTGTTTGAGTGTGAGTAAAATTATGGTACGTTACAGTTTGCAACAAAGAATATTTCTCTACGATACATATGTGAAGAAGAAGTCGTTTAAAAGTGTCGCAGTAAATTTAGTCGCGAATATCCTGGCGCTTTACTGCCAGCTAAATCAACAATTCTGCGTCTGGTTAAAAAAGTAAGAGAAACGGGTTCATTTTTTAACAAAAAGAGACTGTCGGTCAACCGTATTCTCACAGAGGAGAAAATTGACGATATCGCTTTTCGACTAGAACAGTCACCCAAAAAATCATTAAGTCAGTTAGGGCAGCGTGTGTCTCGAAATATGTTCAGAAGATGTGAAATGTGCATTACACAAGAGTGTCAACACTTCCAGCATCTTTTATAAGGTAAGCTAATGAATTACGTCACATTTAAATGCTTAGCACATACAAGTTTATGAAATAGTCCGCGGCCGACGGTCGAAAAATGCCGGGAGCTGACCGCTCGCTCGCCGCGAGCAGTTTCTTCCTTGTAGCGCTAACAGTGGGTTGCGTTTCCCGGCGAACGCCCTGTACGTACCATAGTAGTTTAGTCCCTTTCATTTCTACACTTGAATACTCAGCACTTTCGACAAAAAAAATTACGTCCATATCTACACTGACTTTCGGTAAATTCCTGGAGTCCGCTTTTATAAATCTGACTTCCATTTTTATTGAAAAATACAAATAATTTTCTCAATAAAACAATGTTCTCTTTGACAACAATAAGCTGTCATAACAGTAGTGACGTCACTAGACATTGATTGGTGTTTTAAAATACGTTCCGTTTCAAGTAACTTCAAATCTAAATTATTGTAAAAAATCAATATTAACCAAAATTAAAATGTTGCTGTAGTCTTTGTTTTATATTTTTTTAACATTTTAATGACAAAATACCCATAATTATTATAACTGCATGTTCCCTATTATTATGGAAGCTACATAGGAGCGAAATGCAGGACACTACAAATAATGAAGAAGACTCGCTTCACAATCCTTTTCTTTTACTGCATTTATATATTCACAAAAGAATTAATATAAAGTAACAGTAATGTCAGCTATTGTGTACTGTTCTGTAATTTCATTTGTGTTGTATTTTTATTGAAATAAATGGTAAATTCAGTAAATTGTATAATTATTTTATTCCATTTCATATAAGGTGAGGGTCTATCAATCTCTTTCTAGACAGATAATGTTCTTTAAAATACAGTCAAGTTAATGTCATTAATTTGTTTTCTATATGTTTAAACCATGTTTTAGTACATTGAAGATTATTAAATGTAAACGTTTATTAAGAAACAGACTGACTCCCGCGGGACACAGTTGATAGCTCAGTTGGTTAGTTAGAGCATCGCCACTGATCGCTTAGGTCGTGGGTTCAAACCCCAACTGGTGTCAGTTGATTTTTTGAATTTCTCATGAAATGTTTAGACATTTATTAATTTGGTTGGTCTTTACCATGGCTATGTTAATTCAAGCTTAAAATATACCTATTCTGTTGCGTTGTTCTAATATCTAAAGTAACGTTTAATAAATAGCGACAGGCTAATAGGTAATTGCAAGACTTGCGAGACTCTTGCTGCAAGACCAAGACCAAGACCAAGACTGGGAGTGCAATACCAAGACCAAGACCAAGACCAGGTGTATTGATGCAAGACCAAGACCAAGACTGGCCAAGTCTTGTCTTGTTCTTGCATTTGGGCAACACTACTTCTGTCAAACTTGTATAAAATATTTATTGTAATTGTTGGTCCGCTGGGGATCACCACACTAAAGAAGTTGTCAAATGTGCTTCTGCACAACTGTATTGGTAATGTGATGCATATGGAATTGAATTCTGACATTAAGAAAACTCACTGCGTAATTCTTTCACCATTTTTTAGGTTGGCAACTAGCAGCTGTTTTCTTTCTCCGTATGAAAATGTTTCTTCTAAATACAACGATGTCATAATTAGATCTAAAAAAAAAATGTCTTAGGTACTTCATCATACTAAACGGAAATGCATTTTAACCAATGGAATTACGTTTATGAAGCAGTATATATTTGCTAAGACCTCTTATTCCTGTTTATTAAATCCGATCAAACGAAAGTTATGTTGGTTACGACATGTGTAACTGCTAATATTCCTTTGTTGTTTAATACATTCTTTGGAGTGAAAGCCACTTGTCTGTTACGAATTGGTTAACATAAAACTTTGAATGGGACTGAATGTGGTCTTCAGATTTTTCACGTGTGCAGGCTGACTCTGGAGGCCCTCTGCTGTGGCAAGACCCAATCAGCGGCCGAGTTCAACTGGTCGGCATCGTCAGCTACGGCGTGAGCTGTGCCACGGAAACTCCCAGCATAAACACCAGGGTCACCGCCTACCTGCGATGGATCGCGTCCACCACTCAAGGTACATCTAACCTCGACCTGTGCCATGCTGAAAAAGTTGGATTACCTTCAGATAAACTGGCTGCCTTGTCTTGACCTGACAGTCCACCACACTGGATCGGTGAGGAATAACGGGATGAGATTCAAGTCTTGGTTCCACATACCGACTGCGGTCTTTAGGCAGTTTCCCGCATCACTGTCCCAAATCTCGGCACCATAAGCTACACATTTAGCAAACAACAAAATACACTTATCACACAAAGCACAAGTTACACGTTTCACAGACAGATGGCAGCACAAACATACCTCCAATAGATAAAATACTCCGGATCTCACAAATCCGGCTCTAAAACATGGGTAGGGCACATCTTCCCACACACTCATGATTTCACATTGGACATCCGTGTAACATGTGGAACTTACGAAACATGTGGAACCAGTCGGAGGGGAAAAAATGTGATAATAATACATGATTTTAAGGAAAAATGGTTTGTTGATAGAAAAATTCAAGACCGATGACATAAAAATAGAAACAGAGATTTGTGAAAGGATCTAAGAAGATGAAAAAGAAAAGGGATGTAAGTAAAAGTATTTGCCCCGTGAGATAACTGTTCCGCTCCCTTTCATGGCCACATTTTTCTCAGCTTTTTACAGGAAACAGTTGGGGGTTCAATGACTTGCTATGGAACACCCATGACATTCCATGCAAAACCAACATTTTTTTAGGCACCGGTTTTTTTGAAAATTTATGTGGGAAGATGGCTTCCCACGGACCACGAGATGACACTATCAAATTTTTTAGAAATTTTGTTCTTACAAAAATTTACAATGGAAAACAATATTAAAAATTATATATGATTGGTAGATGTCCTTTTATTCACAAAATATTAACAAAAGTTTCACTACTGGGTGTTATAGAACGGTCTGAAACATGGATCAACACACAAAGCAACATTGCAATTTGACCACATTATTCTTGTTCTTTTTCCTTCTTGTTTTGTACAGCATAAACGACAACGACTATACTTCACAAGTTTCTTTGGCAGAAATTTACCCACATTTGACAGTCTGATTTCGTTAGGAACACTAATGCTGTGTGCATTTTTTGAAATAAATGCGGGTGGACATCCATGTCGTTTCCTTGATGAGAGTCCTGACAGTAATTTTCTTGCTAACTATAAACGGAATGTTAGTTGATCTCTATTTCCTGTGACTGCTGTGTGAATTATAAACTCATTCACAATGGAAGCATCAACTAGAATATAAAATAAAAATTGGTGCCACCATTTTAGAGATCACCATCCAAGTTCATACCAAGCTCATCCTCATCACACAGAGCTATAACTTTTGTCGATACTGTGGGAGATTCTGCAGAGACTCAACATACTCCATAAACTGAAATACTGACTACTACTGAGGACACTTGTTATTGAAAATTAATAGGAGAATGTAAGTGAATGTTTGGTATATGATGTTCCTCATCTGTTGAAACATTATCTGATTCAATGTCAGAAACTGCCTCATCCTCAGGAATTGAGAAAAGATACTATAGCACGTCCTCCTCTCTGGTAAAGTAATTCTGTAATGAGAAATACCTAAACTAAGTGAATACACCTAATTATATCTCAATAAACAGGCAAATTGTCTACTAGAAAAGTGGAAAAACAATGCTAGACGTATGGCCAATTTGAACCGTGGGAGCAAATATTCCCACATATTTACAACCTATTTTTGATGTGTTAGAATTGGGTAGAAATTTTCTTTTGTGTGTTAACATCAAGAAAATTGAATAAAATATCAAATAAGTACCGTGGAGTTACTTACAGATGCCTTTGTTTGCATATATAAAAAATAAGCACGAAAATTTAAATTGGCTAGAAGCCTTTAAAAATTATTTAACCAGGAGGAAGCTAGCTCTTGAAAAATTAAGGGAATGAATAAAGCTTTTTATGTGTTACTTACGGAGTTAATTTTTATAAGTTACTCATCAGATGAACCAATTTCCTTCTTATATTTATTGTATGTTTTATACTTAAGATTTATCTCAGGATCCATCATGACTTGTATTCGATTTGTTTCAGATGAATTCTGTGCGAGTTAGACACCGGAGCTGAAACTGCATCAGTTGATTGCTTGCCACTTCATCAAAGAAATTCAGCTTCAGAAAAATACTGTGTGTAGTAGAAATAACCTATTGATTGCTGAGAAGCAATTTTGTTCAGTTGTCTCCAAACCTTAGAGAAACAAGTACGATTGTAATAGTGAATGTTAAAAGTGGAAGATATTTGCAGCCTCGGTCTTTTTCTCGCTTGTATCATATTTGTTTTCATAGTAATACTGTATGTAGCAGTTAATTCTTGTTTTTGAAAGCATCCTTTCCTTACTTTTGTTTATTCATTTAAAATTTCAATCATCATGAAATCAATTGCTTTAGATATCAATTATTCTATAGGTTGTTTTGGGATGAAAAGATTCTTACATGTGAATGTGACATTTATTACACTCTCATGGCAAAATAAATAATTTTAGAAAATCTATTAAAATTGGTGGCATTTATCTTTTGATGTTAGTGTTAAACTGTACGTATTTTCCGACTTTTGTTTTCCTATATGGCTTATTCAGTCATGTCGAAAGCAGCATACAATATCATCATTTTAACGCTGACATGGAAAACAAAGAAACATTAAACTTATTCAGTTATCAGACACTTTACAGAATTTAAAGTCTTTAAAGTACGATAAAAATTAGGTTGATTTCGGCTAGCATATAAAATAATTATAATTACACAATACGGATTGATTGTAAAATGAGATTCGATTTGTCTCACAGGTGCTTAAGGATTCAAATCGGCTAAACATAGTATTGTTCTAACTCTCACACCTCACTGACTTTCAGTCAACTTTCTTTGTCGTTCACACATCCATAGTGCATCTCCCACTTCCAGGATGGAACATTTCATTCCACTAATTCCGGTAATTTTCAGATTTTAACCTCTTCATAATGGCCTTCTTTGTTCTGCTCTCTGCTGTGTGCGTCGGAATTTAGGGTTTGCTCGTCTCCACGATACCCACGATTGGCTCTCCTCATTTTCGGGGAGTATACTATTGAATTTTCAAACTAAATTCTTCCTGACGTTGACCAAGGCATCGTCAAACGTTCGAGGTGCATCTTTGACCTCCAGGATACTGCTTTTGGCATGGTCTTCCAAGTGGACATCATTATGATTTGGGCTGCTAGTCCCATGTCTTTTCATTGAGAATATACAAATTCCTAGAGGACATGTTCTCTGTGAGCGGCTAGCTAGCATACGTCTGCCTGTATCTATGATCTCTCTTTGTCTGTCCTTTGCATATATTATGAGTGGTTATCGCGAAATTTTTCGAGAATATTTTAGTACGCAATAGCAATAATTATCTTTGACGTAGTTATTCTTATCAAAATAATAATTGTAACGGTGGATGTTTCTACTCATAAACAACATTCAGGATAATCTAATAGAACCACCATCATATGCTAACAAGAAGAAGTGGATACCATGGTGGTTTCTCATTCTAGTGGAACATACTAACAACCATTTTAACCTATGTCATAGTGGGTAACCGATTACTATCTTCAAGTAACACTATTATTTTGCTAATCTAACAAAGACTCCAAAATTAAACAACGTGAAAACGGAAGTGTTATACAAATGAATTCCACTAGTCATAATTACACAATTTCGGAAGTGGTTTCAGTTAAAAAAAAAAACATACCGGCTCTGGTGGGTGAGCGGTAGCGCTCTGGTCTGACATCCTTGTGGGCACAGGTTCAAATCCCCGTCCAACCCTCCAGATTACGGTTGTAAATCGTTACCAAAAATCACACCCAGCAAACGCCAGGATGGTTCTTGAAAAAAGGTCACCATCGCATTTCTTCCCAATCCTTGCCGATAGTTATCTCGTTGCTCTAACGACCTCTGCATCGACGAACCGCGAAGAACTGTTAAAAAATTCAAGTACGAGAATGTTTTGAGTAGCCAAAGGAAGATATTTTGATGAAAATTTTCCTTTTGTTGTTCTTAATAGGAGACATGAAAAGATATAGAAAAATTTGGAATCCATCGCGATGAGATACAGAATCGTGCAGTGTTTGAGATTAAAACTGATAAATTCAAGGGATTACAGGAGAAGGCCAAGACCACCACGTCTGAAGAAAAAATGAGGAATCATTCAACAGTTTATCAGTAATTCGTCCTGCGAAGTCACTATGGTGTACTCGAAGTACTAGCTGGGTATTCGCACTTTAGGCAACAAGTAATTTGAAGCAACGAGTATTGACTGATAAGGTACCCCTCATTAAAATGTCGTCTCACGTGAGGCAAATGATTTTTTTTTTTTTTTTTACTTATGGCTTTACGCCTCGTTGAACTTCGAAGCCATTAGAAGCGGGATGGGACTGGGACTGGGTCAAGGAACGGGAAGGAATTCGGCCAAGGCCCTCTGAACGAAGCGTTCCGGCATTCGCCTGGAGTGATTTGGGGACCAAAACCCAAATCTGAATGCCCGGATTTGAACCGGCGTCCTCCCGAATGTGAGGCCAGAGCGTCAACCATGCACCCACCACGATCGGTGAGGCAAATGGAGTTCTAGAAAAGCTGTAACCTTCAGGATGACAGTCAAATGCCTCCTCACAGCTGGCAACGCACGGCAGTGGTATAACATCCATGGCGGCTGCAGCGTAAGTCAGGCAGGCCCTCGCACTCCACGAATCACAATTACAGAGGGACTCTGCAACACATTACCAAGCTGCTCTGTCGTAGCTTCCTTACGCATTACTCTATATTATAATGATACGTTAATGTATGGAAGGGCTGTCTGGTGGATCAATAGTTTCGACGCACGCCTACAATGTTTGGGGTCATGGTTTCCGATAACCCTTTGGTGACCAAATAACCCTTGGCTCTCCCCGTCAATGATGTTATACGAATTTACATTTAATTTTCTAAATGTAGTAAGAAACTTGTATTTCTAGAAATCGTCGGCAAATTATTTGTTTTATAGGCTTCCCATGACATCGCCGTTATAGGAGTGATCAACTTGTCAGATTGTCCTGTGAAGTCAGAATCTTTGCATACGAGTTTTCTGAGTGCGCAGTGATTAACTTGCCTCACTGTGAATGCAAAGTTTATTTGGTGTAGTGCCGGTCTCAGCTGGAATTTTTATGGACTCTTAAAATGGCCTTCACCTCTGGCAAAGCTTTGCTTTGCTCAAGAGAAGAACTATGTGACGTTCGGTTTCAGATTCCACGAAAATACTGTAGATCCACTTCATCCCCTTCATCCCATAGGATTGTTGGCCCAAGAAATGGGCAAGAAAATTACACTTTTAGCTCTAGTAATACCATATTCATTTACTTCATTGCCCTCGCATATGGATCTGTTCCCTAACTGCACAACTGAATAACGTATATTCGTACTTGTCCGTTTTTTATGTTTGATTTACATATGCCATTTGAAAGAGTATAATGAACACTATATTGTTATAGATTTTTTACAAAAATGTTTCTACGTTTTTAAGAAATATGTATAGTGCACTATCTGTATACGGATTCATTAGTGCGCAAGACTTATGTCTAGGGTTTTTTTTAATCATTTAACCAAACCACTTTTCAAATTTCGTCATCGATAAATTTCAACATTTTGTCTATTTATATCTCACATATTTATACTACGGATTTTTTTTTTTAACGTCAGGTAACAACTTATTACTCTGACCAAAAAATTCTCCCCTCTACGAAACCTGAGATGAGTTTAAATGGCAAATAAACGTCTTTGTAGGCTTATAGTTGCCTGCAAGAATTACAATCATCAACCTTTTGATATATAGTCTGATGCTATGACCGTCGGTAATAGAGGAGGCTGAGAACTTTTCGTAGAGGGTTGTAACACCTTCCATCAAACTTTTCTATGCGAGCCATACAGCTTTCCTATAATACAGGAGCAAACATACTAAAGCTATTTATAACTAAAATAAAAGCCAACTGTTTTCCTAACCCTTTTCTCAATTAATATCTATTAACGATGATGTTTGTTAATCCAGTGTTTCTCAACCTTTTCCAACCGAAAGACCACCAAAATGTCAAAAATAATTGACCTAAATCGTTACGTATATTATTTACCAACCATACTATTTGTTATCGGCGCGTAC
Organism: Vandiemenella viatica; assembly: GCA_031002005.1. Lineage (NCBI taxonomy): Eukaryota > Metazoa > Arthropoda > Insecta > Orthoptera > Morabidae > Vandiemenella > Vandiemenella viatica. Next base: position 51,059,908 of record JARYHS010013631.1, read on the forward strand.
CGCGGTCCATCAAGACATTACGCACACTATAAGGTCCCCATAAAATGCTCATTAATCCTATAAGGAACGACGCTCTCTGATTACAAAAGAAAACACTGTTATAGTAAAAAAAATGCAGTCATACATTTGTAACGCGGAAATCCCATATTTTTACTGGTCGTTGAAATATTCATGGCTTTTAGAAAGCTTGAGTTATACTGTACGAGAACGATATCCATTTCATGTGAACAATTGTTACTAATTTCTTTTCTGTTATGATATATTTCATTCAGTTACAACCGAGTTTTTAATATTCTACCTTTGGACCACATGTTCCATCTTCTCTCGGACCACGTGTTGCCCGCGGATAACAGGTTGAGAAACACTGTCTTAACTGATTCCCACATGTTTACTTTTCGACACACTTCTCATTCCTATTAAGTTTATGTAATATTTTTCAATTATCAGCTACTGTAGATGGCCTTCAAATATTTTTAGTAATGCTCATTGTCTTACCAATAATATTCTTTTACATATAGATACTTGATCGATCGTGGTATCGTTGAATTGGTATTTGGAAATGCTATTAATATTATTATGGTAAATTTTTATTTAGTTGTGTATTTCGCGAAATATGACTCCCGAAGTCGTTAAATAACTGCCTTCGGGTGTATTGTGGTAGAGGGAAGCTTGAATTTCATTGTCGTCTGCTGTCTGCTGTTGTTGTTGCTCCAGAATGCGAGTCACGACATCCATGATGCCTGCTGATAACCTTTTTCCTCGTCGCCAATTGCTATGTCCTTACGACGGCCGAACGTCACACGTCAGAAAGCGGTCCACGGAGACGGTCACGACCAACCCGAACAAGTCCCAGGAGCAGGCAGAAACGTAATCCAAAAAACGCTCACTGGCAGAGTCCGGCGTGAGGTTCACAGAGTCCGAAGAGAATACCAAAACGTAGCCAAGAACGAGCACTGTCTGAAGTCCGATAGGCGATTCACAGTAAGAGAGAGTACCGAAAGCGCAGTGAACACTGAACTGAGGAGTGGAGCTGCGTGGGCTTTATTTATATGCGCGGCGGGTCGGCTCCGATTGGCCACGGCTGAAAACTATGATGTGGTGGCGCTGGTTGCTCCGATGCCAGCGTCGTCTATATGAAGTCGATATCCATGCCCTCTGCCGGGCGTGCGGCGATGTCTGGACGGGATACCAGATCCCTCCCCCCTGAAGTTGGCGCGTACGGACGGAAGCGCCCACGACGATGCTTGGGGTGATGAGGCTGGAATGGCTGTGGTATCCCGGCCGCATCGTTCTCGGTTTGCGCCGACGTACTCCCTGGTTGAGGACGAGGTGACGTGGGTGCCGATGTGATTGGTGGAGGGTTGATAGGTGTGTCCATTTCGACGTCACTCTCGGCTGGCACTGCTGGTTTTCTTGGGCGCAAGTGGTATCGTCGTTGTGGGGATGGTGGCTGTGGGACCTCCGCTAATGGCGCTGGAGGTGGTATAATGTATTCTTCACGATATTGTTGTGATGGTGATGGGCCTGTTGTGCTGCGAGGTTGCAGCTGGTTTTGATGACGGCGTTCTATTCTGTGTGGCGTTTGTACTGAGATGACACGTCTTCCGTGTGTCCCCACTACAGTTGCTGGCATCCAAGTGGCGTTTCCTCCATAGGCGCGTGCCCAGACCGCGCTGCCTGGCGTGTAACGATGGGACGGTCTGGATCGGGGCTCCACCGGTGATGGTGCCAGGAGGTGCAGCAACGTTCGTGGTTGTCGCCTATGGAGCAGCTCTGCTGGGCTGCGACCATTGATTGGTGTTGTCCGGTACGTGCTGAGAAAGAGGGTGAGGCCGGAAGACGTCGTAGCTGACTGTACCTCTTTCAGCATTTGTTGCTTGAACGTCCTTACGAGGCGTTCTGCTTCGCCATTTGAGGCGGGATGGAATGGAGGACTGAAGATGTGTTTGATGCCGTTTGCCACGCAGAATTCCTCGAATGTGGTTGCTGTAATTTTGGGCCCATTGTCAGAGACGAGGGTGCGTGGTAACCCCTCGATGGCCAAAACCTGTCTTAATGCATTTAGTATAGCTTCCGTCGTCGTGGATGCCATGCGAACCACGTACGGGTACTTTGAATAGGCATCAATTATAAGTAGCCACATGGTTCCCAAAAATGGGCCTGCAAAGTCAAGGTGAATGCGGTCCCACGGTTGGCGGGGAGTAGGCCAAGGGGCGAAAGCTTGTGGTGGCGCTGCCTGATGTTGGGCGCAGGCTGTGCAGCTGCGTACCATCTTCTCAATGTCTCGATTGATTCCTGGGCAATAAGCAGGTCTTCTTGCGAGATTCTTCATACGGGACAAGCCCCAATGTCCTCGATGCCGGAGCTTTAGGATTTGTGAGCGCAATTCCGCTGGGATGACCACACGATGTGTATTGTTTTCTGCGTCCAAAAGGATGACGTCGTCTGTGACCGAGAGTCTGTGGGATATGTGGCGCCATGTCTTCAATTCGTTGTCCATTCTGCGTGTGAGGTATGTTGGCCACCCATGGATGATATAGCGCAGGACCTGGCGCAGGATTGGATCCCGGTGGGTGCGGAGGCGATTCGGGCCGCTGTAACGGGGAACCCGTCCACTGTCTGCTTCCTCTCTGTGCCGATATGAAAAACACAGCACTTCTTGTTGGTCGAATTCCGGATCGGGGCCGGCAGGCAGGTGTGATAGGGCATCGGCATTGGAGTGTTGTGCTGTTGGCTTATATTGGATTTTGTAATTATAAGCGCTCAGAAACATCGCCCATCGTTGGGCCGTTCGCTCTGGGAGGCTGGAGCGGGGTCCAAATATTGCCACCAACGGTTTGTGGTCCGTGATGAGGGAGAACTTGGTTCCAAATAGATATACATGAAATTTCTTGATAGCGAAGACTATTGCCAATGCCTCTTTCTCGATCTGTGAGTAGTTGCTTTGTGCTGGCGTCAATGTCTTGGAGGCATAAGCTATCGGTTGTTCAGAGCCATCTTCATTCCTGTGTGCGAGTACCGCCCCGATTCCATATGCTGAGGCGTCGGCTGCTACGACTAGGGGCCGTGTAGGGGAAAACGGCGTTAGACAAGGAGCAGACCTTAGCATGCGCTTTAACTGGTCGAAGGCTCGTTGGCAAGACGGGGTCCAGTTGTAGGCAACACCCTTCTTTCGGAGCTGATTGAGTGGTTGCGAAATGTGTGCCGCTTGTGGCAGAAACTTTGAGTAGTAGTTTATTTTCCCGAGGAAGGCTTGTAGTTCCGACAGGTTTTTTGGGCGGGGTAGGGAGTCTGTGGCGGCCACGTTTCGGTCTGTTGGCCTAATTCCCTCTTTGTTGAGCCAATGGCCGAGATATTCCACTTCCTCTTGAAAAAATCGACATTTCTCGAGGTAACATCGCAGCCCCGCCTCCTGTAATGCTGTAAATAGAGTGCGAACGTTTTGTAGGTGCTCCTGACGAGTGGTTCCTGAGACAATGATATCGTCCAGGTAGTTTGCGCATGCCGGGATGTGCCGCAACAGCTGTTCCAAGTATCTTTGGAAGATTGCCGGCGCAGAAGCGATACCAAATGGGAGGCGCTTGTATTTGTAGAGTCCAAACGGTGTGTTGATGACGACGATGTTTTGTGATTCCTCATCTAGTGGAAGCTGCAAGTATGCATCTGTGAGGTCAATCTTCGAGAAGTATTCGCCGCCCGCAAGTTTAGTAAGAAGGTCTTCTTGTCGTGGAATTGGATACGTCTCGACTTGAGACTGGGCGTGATAGTAGCCTTAAAGGTCTCCACATAACCGGAGGGTGCTATTGGGTTTCCGGATGATGACCAGTGGTGTATCCCATGCGCTGGATTTGACAGGTTCGATTACGCCAGTCTTTTGAAAGCCGGTCAAGCTCCTGTTTTACTGCTGGACGTAAGGTGACCGGAATAGGTCTGGCACGGCAAAAGCGAGGTACTGCGCCTGGCCGGAGGGTGATGTGAGCTCGAAATCTGAGGCGCACCCTAAGTCTAGCGTAAAGATGGGTGCGAACTGAGTACAGAGATCATCCAAGTCCTGGAATGGGGACCGATTCCGATATGACCTGGACTTCGTCCACGATTGAGAATCCGAATATGTTGAATGCGTCTAACCCAAAAATATTAGTAGCCGAGGGCTGATCCACCACAAATAAGGTGATTGGTCTGGTGACTTGTTTGTAGGCGGCCATGATGGAGAACTGACCCCGCAGGGGAATGTCTCTATCCCCGTACGATACTAGACGCCGTGAAGGTGGAGACAGCGGTGGTGAGCCTAGTCGGACATAGGTGGCTTGGTTTATCGGTGAGACCGTTGCCCCTGTGTCCACTTGAAAACGGATGTCCTGGTTGGCGACTCTAAGAGTTAAGAATAGTTTCTGTGAGAGCGGGTCGCCAGTATCAGCTGCGGTCTGTAGTGTATTAACCGTTTCTTGCTGCATGCGGGCCATCGGGCTGGGGCGAGGTGCCCGGTTTCGGCAGACTGACCGCAAGTGTCCCTCTTTACCGCAGCGTGTGCAATGTGCCAAACGGTCAGGGCAATCCGCCCGTGAGTGCGAAGTGAAGCACTGTGGGCAAGACGGCAGGGGCCTCTGGATCCGTCGGCGTGGTGGGGTTCGGGGTTCGGACGTCATAGATACGTCGGACAGCGATGGCATCCTGCTTTGTTGGCGTCTGGAGCGCGCCATGGGTGTGCCTCGTACGCGGGAGATGCGTTGTGTCGTTTTGACCGCCGCTACTTGTGGGCGTGCCATGAGGCGCTCGTTCGCTGACCGGGCAATTTCATGCGAGTGCGCGATGCGTAAAAATGTCCTCGAGTGATGGGTTATCCAGCTTCAGTGCCGCTGTGCGCACCTAACTGCACTACGACGTCGCGGATCAGGGAGTCTGCGTATGAAGCCTTGCACTCTGCGTTTGAGCAAGTGAAGTCGCATTTGTGGCTAAGACCTTGGAGATCCGTCACCCATGACCGGTATGATTGTCCTGGTTGTTTGTGATACTGATGGAACTCAAGGCGGGAGGCCACCACATGGTATCTTTGCGAGTAGTAGCTTGTTAGCAGTGTACACATTTCCTTGAATGTGAGGGCGACCGGATCGAATAATGGGGCCAGTTTCCGCAGGAGGAAGAAAGTGTCGGGTGATGCCCACGACAGAAACAGCAAGCGCTGTAAGGCATCGTCCGTCACCTGGAACGCCGAGAAATGCTGTTTGAGCCGATGCAAATATGTGTCCCAGTCTTCCTTGGCGTCATTAAATGGTGGAAACGCTGGAGGCCGGATGTGCGAATTTTCCTGGGCCTGGACTGATTTAGCCTCCTGTGCTAACATTTTCTCGAGTATTACTTGGAGCGTTTGCTGTAGCACCGCTGTCTGCTGTTGTTGTTGCTCCAGAAATGCGAGTCACGACATCCATGATGCCTGCTGATAACCTTTTTCCTCGTCGCCAATTGCTATGTCCTTACGACGGCCGAACGTCACACGTCAGAAAGCGGTCCACGGAGACGGTCACGACCAACCCGAACAAGTCCCAGGAGCAGGCAGAAACGTAATCCAAAAAAACGCTCACTGGCAGAGTCCGGCGTGAGGTTCACAGAGTCCGAAGAGAGTACCAAGACGTAGCCAAGAACGAGCACTGTCTGAAGTCCGATAGGCGATTCACAATAAGAGAGAGTACCGAAAGCGCAGTGAACACTGAACTGAGGAGTGGAGCTGCACGGGCTTTATTTATATGCCGCGGCGGGTCGGCTCCGATTGGCCGCGGCGGAAAACTATGATGTGGTGGCGCTGGTTGCTCCGATGCCAGCGCGTCTATTTGAAGTCGATATCCATGCCATCTGCCGGGCATGCGGCGATGTCGGGACGGGATACCAGACTTAAATTCCATGAAGTACACACAGTCTGTTCGGTTTCCGCAATAATTAAATAATCTGTTCTATCTAGCTAATAATGTGATACTTTCTCCGTTTTCCTCGTTAGCTGCTCTTTCAGTTGTATACACTCATATTTTCTCCAGGAAATTTTAAGAAAAATAAAAGAAACTATGAACAGCCTATGTAGTGGTCTAAATTTGTTTCAGTATGCGCTCCGCTAATTGCAGGCTGACAGAGAAGAATATGAACAAACACAAAACTTATTTTGTAATGAGATTAGCTTTTATCTGCGACATCTTTCGCGTGCACTTGATACCCAGATGGATATAAAATTTTGGTACAAAATTTGGATGGTACTGTACCGACCCGAACTGTAAAATTTTACATAGGAAACAGTAACTTAATTCCCATAAATCTTCCTTCTACAGTTCTCCGTCGTTCACGGAGAGTTCTTGTTTAACGACTTAAAGGCGACTGGTCATATATATATCTATAATTCTGTAGTAAGATCTCGGCGCGTTCATTTAGGATGCTGCCCGGATAATATTGAAACTATGGGTTTAGGTGGAAATAATATGAACTCAAGTTTAAGTCGGATGATGACAAAATCCTGTTTATATAGCTTTAATTTTAAGCAGTACAGAAATGTCACTCAATTACATTTGACAAAAAGAGACTGAACCGAATTGTCTCTGTTTGATATTCATATCATACTTCAGTGGTGAAAGGGCGTTATTTATCTGACAACCATGAATCAGTGTATTGCATTAAATGGATTTTTTATAATTAATATCAGGATTCATTAGCCCGTGAGTTATATGAGTAAATGGCGTGCTAAGCAAGCAAAATTTGGTGCAGTTTGATTTTGTGAGTGTAATACTTGTTATCTATCACTTGTCCGCTGAGTCTCCTTTATAATGGAAGAAAGTTTCTGTTTTCAACGTGTCTGGTCCTACAAGCAAAACTTTCTTCAACCAGTGTTTCGCTTGATTCATGAGAATCCATATCTCTAACAGTCTAAGAAGAGACGTGATTCTCTTTCTATATTAGATTTATTTCTTCCACACACAAATTACGTAATTCGCTTTGTGGACGATGAAGCGAAACTACACTTAATGGTTCCTTGAGGTTTATTACTATGTACACAAAACACTGGTAAACAATAACAAATGTGGTACAGTTAGCGGATGACCGTCGAGAAATTTAGCCTGGTCCTGATCCGGGGTAGAGAGAGGACGGCTTCTACTTCTCGCGAACTTCCGGTGGTCTTCTGTAGTTGACGCTGGTTCCGCGGTCAGGGCCGGAACTGGCGGTGGAGCGGCCGGCTACGCTTATATAGGCGGCCTGGCGCAGGAATTCCGTTGTGGTAGTACGGCGACCTCTGTAAGAAATAGTCCCCACTTAGCTTCTAGATGATTCTATTTGTTTTCCTGGTTTTGTTTTGATGTCTCTCTGCGCCTGTTTGGAGTCGTATATGTATCCCGGCGTGCAGGCGCGTTGTGTGTGAGGTCCTGCCTGGCAGGGGCCTTTACTGGCAGACTGAACATACCTCCCTCCCGGGGGGGAGGGGGGCGATGTCTGCGACGTCTGCGAGGTCGTCTGCCGCGGCGCCCTGGAGCAGACTATGAAGGCTACCTCCAGGGGAGTACGGAGCTGTTTCCCCTGGCGATGCGTGCCGACCTGCGTCGTGGTGCAGTTGTGGTGGAGGTACTTGTGGAGCTAACGGCATCGGTTCGTCGGCGTCGATGGCCGGGGGCTGTACGGGGGGCGCTGAAGATGGTCCCCGCAGGTGGTCGAGAGGCTGCGGCTGAAGGGTGTCGGAGCGACCGACAGGTTGTGGCGTCGTTGGTGGCGCTGTAACTGTCCCTGAGCAACGTTAGACGGCAGGAGTGGTGGAGGTGGCAGGGAAGGAGAGGAAGAAGTAGATGGCCGTGCCGTGGTGGAAGAGGACGGTGCCGTGGGGTAGCGGGGACGTAGTAGGTTTTCGATGGCGTCGCACTATCCGGCCATCCAGGCTGACGTCGAACAGTTGGCGGCCCCGGGGCCGCTGGAGACCCCGGAAGCCAACCGGCCCGGGAGCCAAACCCGCGGGCCCAGACTAGGGAGCCCAGGTGAAACGGAATGGGCCCGAAGGTACCTGTACTTTGGGCGGAGGTAAGAGGAGATGGAGGAGAGTGCGAGGTTGGCGGCCATGTAGCAATTCCGCCGGGCTTTTGGCCCCCACTGGAGTGGTTCGATAGAACTGAGGAAGAGTGTCAATGCCTCTTCGAGTTTGTGACTTGTGGTGTATTTGGTCATTTGGGTTTTGAATGTTCTGACTAGCCGTTCCGCCTCCCCGTTAGATTGGGGGTGGAAGGGCGGGGTGAGGAGGTGTTGGATATTGTTGGCGGTACAGAAGGATAGGAATTCCCGACTTCGAAATTGCGGTCCGTTATCTGTGACGATAGCGTATGGTAATCCTTCGATGGAAAAGATCTTCGTGAGGCTGAAATGGTGACCTCTGTAGTGATTGTGGAGCAACGGACGACATATGGGAAGTGGGAAAGGCATCCGTCACTAGGAGCCACTGGTGGCCTAGGAATGGGCCAGCGAAGTCGAGGTGAATGCGTTCCCAGGGGTCCGGACGGTGCCGGCCAGGAAAGGAACTTTTGAGGGGGGCGGGGCAGTTGTTGGGCACAGATGGTACAGCGCCGCACCATCTTCGTGACATCCGTGGTAAGGC
>JARYHS010013631.1:51069512-51086447 GCA_031002005.1 Vandiemenella viatica
TCGGGGTGAGGAGGTGTTGGATATTGTTGGCGGTACAGAAGGATAGGAATTCCCGGACTTCGAAATTGCGGCTCCGTTATCTGTGACGATAGCGTATGGTAATCCTTCGATGGAAAAGATCTTCGTGAGGGCTGAAATGGTGACCTCTGTAGTGATTGTGGAGCAACGGACGACATATGGGAAGTGGGAAAAGGCATCCGTCACTAGGAGCCACTGGTGGCCTAGGAATGGGCCAGCGAAGTCGGAGGTGAATGCGTTCCCAGGGTCCGGACGGTGCCGGCCAGGAAAGGAACTTTTGAGGGGGGCGGGGCAGTTGTTGGGCACAGATGGTACAGCGCCGCACCATCTTCGTGACATCCGTGGTAAGGCCGATCCAGAATACATGGCGTCTGGCAAGGGATTTGGTGCGGGCAATTCCCCAGTGTCCTTGGTGGAGAGTTTGGAGGATTGTCGGTTGTAGGGATCTCGGAACGACGACCCTCGGGGTGGAATTTGGTTCTGTGCGGAGGAGCACTCCCTCTACTACTGAGAGCTGGTGGCGGATGGAGTAGTAGAACTTGAGGTCTTGATGATGGCGTGGAGGGGAACGTGTTTGCCACCCGTGTTGGATGTGGTGTCGGATGACACGGAGGAGGGGGGTCCTCCCCTGTGGCTGCCGCGACTTTTGAGGCCGTGACTGGAAATGTCTTCAGTGCTTCTTGTATGTCATCGTCGATCTGGAACAACAGAAGTTCCCGACTTGTCGAAGGCAATGTCTGGTCCCTGCGGTAGTCTGGATAAGGCGTCTGCATTGGCATGCCTGGAGGTGGTACGGAAATGCATGGTATATCTGAACTGGGACAGGAATAGTGCCCAACGCTGGATGCGGTGGGATGTTTTGGTAGCAAGACGTGTGGACGGATCAAATAGTGATAGGAGTGGCTTGTGGTCGGTAATGAGATGAAAAGAAATCCCATATAAAAGGGAATAGAATTTGGAGCAGGCAAAAACAATAGCTAGCGCCTCTTTCTCGATTTGAGAATATTTAAGCTGAGCAGCCGATAGGGCTTTGGAGATGTAGGCTACGGGGCGTTCCGTGCCATCTGGTAATTTATGAGACAGAACTGCCCCCACACCGTAATCGGATGCATCTGTGGCAAGTATCAAGGGGAGGTTTGGAGTGTATGGCATGAGGCATGCTGCGGACTTGAGCTGCTGTTTAAGGGTGTGGAATGCGGTCTCGCAAGCTGGGGTCCAACGGAACGGGACATTCTTGCGACAGAGGTGGTACAGGGGTGCTGCCACTTGTGCTGCTGAGGGTATAAATTTTCTGTAGTATGAAATCTTGCCTAAAAAAGATTTCAACTGATGTAGATCCTGAGGCCGAGGTAAGTTGGAAATAGCGTCCACATAGGAAAATGCTGGGGAGATGCCTTCCTGAGCGATGATGTGACCCAGGTAGGAAATGGATTGTTGAAAAAATTGACACTTGGAAAGGTTGCATTTTAATCCTGCTGCACGGAGGCGGAGGAAGAGTAGGTGGAGGTTGGTCATGTGTTCGGCAGCGGAGGGTCCCGTGACGACTATGTCGTCGAGATAGTTGATACATCCCGGAATATCCTGGAGAAGTTGTTCCAGATACCGTTGAAAAATCGCTGGAGCACTGGCCAAGCCGAACATGAGCCGGTTGAGTTGGAAGAGGCCAGAGGGAGTGTTGATGACTGTGTATTGTCGGGACTGGATATCCAAAGGGATTTGAAGGTATGCTTCTGCCAGGTCAATTTTTGTAAAGTAGGTACCTCCTCCTAGTTTACGGAAGAGGTCGTCCGGTCTCGGAAGTGGATAGTCGTCTACCAGCAGATGCGGGTTGACGGTGGTCTTAAAGTCACCACAGAGACGTAAGCGGCGTCCTGGCTTCTGAACTATGACCAAACGGCGTGGCCCAGGGGCTGAACCGCCACCGGCTGGAGGATCCCTTCGTCTTGGAGACGTTGAAGTTCTTCCTGAAGTGGTTGTTGAAGCGCTACGGGTACCTGGCGTGCCCGGAAGTATCGAGGCCGTACGTCCGGCCGGAGTTGGAGTGATGCCTGGTGAGAACAGGTCCTGAAACTCGGTGCAAAGGGCGTCCACTTCAGGGAAAAGGAACATGCTGAGATACGAGGTGTATGTTATCCTCAATTGAAAATCCGAATAAGCGGAAAGCGTCCAGTCCAAATAAGTCTGCTGTGAGAGAACTGTTAACTACTAAAAGGGGACTGAACGATGTACAGACTTATACATGACGTTTGCTGTGAATTGTCCCAGGAGTGCTATTTCCTGTTTGTTGTATGTCAGGAGGCGCTTGGGGGCCGGCGAGAGGGGGGGGCGAGCCAATTTGCACATAAGTAGTATAATTAAGCAATGAGACTGCTGCTCCTGTGTCGACTTGTAGGCGCAGGGGCTTGCCATTGACCGTAACGTCAATAAAAAGTTTGGATGCTGTGGAAGTGTCTACCTGATTGATATCCATAGGTGCGCCGCTCAACCTGTCTTGGTAAGATCCTGGGCGGCGAGAGCCGGGATTGGCATTGGTGGTGTTGGTGCGGCAGACGGACGCCAGGTGTCCTTCCTTGCCGCAACGTGAGCATTCAGCCCAACGATCCGGACAATTTTCCCTCTCATGTGCTGAATAACAGGCGGGGCAGGAGGGTAGGCGGAGCGGGCTGCGGCGTCGGCGCTGCGGGATCCGCTGCTGCTGCCGAGACTTGGTGCCCCTGCCGGAACGGGCCGGTTCGATGTCCTTCTGAGGAAGCTGTCCCCGGTTGTGGTGTCGGGAGGAGCGCGACTGGGAGCTCTGGATGGCGGCGACGTCCTGTGTGTCCTCTACGTCGGTTCGGATTGCGGCCACATCCGCCCAGGACTCCAGGCGGCGATCTGCGGCCGTAGATATTTCGAATTTGTAGGCAAGTTCGATGACCTGCTCCAGGGATGGGTCCTCTAACTTGAGGGCGTCATGCCGGAGTGCGGCATCTGGTGCAGCCTGTATGATGTGATCACGCACCATGTCGTCGGCGTAGGATTCGTGGGAACAACGAGTTTGAAACTTACATTTTCTGCTAAGGCCTTGGAGTTCGGCCGCCCACTGGCGATACGTCTGATCGGGCTTCTTCCGGCATTGATAGAATTCGACACGGGCCGCGACGACATGGTACCGGCGTCTGTAGAATGCATTCAGTGTCGTACAGATGGTCGTGAAGGTGAGGGTGTCGGGGTCTTGTGGCTGAAGTTTGGTGAGCAAGACATACATCTTCGATTGGTTCCAGGAAAGAAAATATGCACGCTGGTCTTCTTCTTTGGATATGTGATGAATTGCGAAGTGTTGTTTTATGCGCTTCTCGTAGGTCTCCCATTCTTCGACGTCGTCGTTGAATGCTGGGAACGGAGGCGGGGCCGTGGGTTGGCGGAGATTCCTGACTTCCGCAATCAGTTGTCTCTGAGATTCGAAGAACTGATGTAGAAGTCCTTGGAGGAACTGTTGCCATTCCGTAGGTGCTGCTGGCGTAGCCATGATGGTCGAGAGTTCTTATCCCAACCTTGTCGCCACTGAAGTGAACTACACTTAATGGTTCCTTGATTTTATTACTATGTACACAAAACACTGGTAAACAATAAACAAATGTGGGTACAGTTAGCGGATGACCGTCGAGAAATTTAGCCTGGTCCTGATCCGGGGTAGAGAGAGACGGCTTCTACTTCTCGCGAACTTCCGGTGGTCTTCTGTAGTTGACGCTGGTTCCGCGGTCAGGCCGGAACTGGCGGTGGAGCGGCCGGCTACGCTTATATAGGCGGCCTGGCGCAGGAATTCCGTTGTGGTAGTACGGCGACCTCTGTAAGAAATAGTCCCACTTAGCTTCTAGATGATTCTATTGTTTTCCTGGTTTGTTTTGATGTCTCTGCGCCTGTTTGGAGTCGTATATGTATCCCGGCGTGCAGGCGCGTTGTGTATGAGGTCTGCCTGGCAGGGGCCTTTACTGGCAGACTGAACAGACGAAGTTTCACTTTTTTGTGATCGTGAAGACAACGCGTCTTACACGGCCCACGTGACTCTCCGCTTGGCTTGGGTAACATTTTTCTGCGTCTGATTTTGAGGTATTCGCGTGACAAGAAAAATCCCGGGATCTGTACCTGTAGAATATCTGTCGGACTAACTCGAACCTCAACTTCGTCCTAGTGCCAATATACAGAATATCAAGCTGCGAGCCAGCTTGCCTCACAGCGGCTTTATGAAAGCTTTCCCAACCGAATCAGTTGTAAGGGTACACAGTCCTTACTTAGAATTTAGACCATTATTGTGAACATATTTGTGTAAATATAGAATAGTTAAAATACTAACTCTGTAAACCTTAATTAATTGAGCCAAAGATGTTACCAGAGGTGTGCAATAGTATCTTTGGTGGACGGAAATAGAATGGAAGAAATCGATATTGATGGAAGCGATTAATATGAAATAATTATGATAAAAAGCCTGATAAATAGCCTGAGGGAAAGAAAAAGGTTTATATATTACCTGACAATGATGGATGTCAACTAAATTTTACGCATTGTGAAACGAAATGAAGATAAGTACTAATTGTTAATATTAATAATGTTGTAAGACTGTAAAAAAAATGTATATTAACGTGTCAAAGAAAGCCTCGATCAGTCATTTAAGAGAAGTATTCTATATTGTTAATTAACCGTATTGACAGTGCGATTTCAGGAGTTAAAGCGTCGGTCGTACACCAGATGCCAAATAGAAAGAATTAAAGTAAATGGTTAATATCTGGTAAGTGCAGAAAAAGGTAAAGATAAAAGCAAATAATATTGTGTGCACTGACAGAAGTCACATGTACCGAAATTCGTCGTCGGAAGGTTTTACAGTTAGCGATATTCGACGTACGGATAAAAACAAACTGTCCGTCCAGTGGACGCTTATTAGCGCGAACTGAGTTGGCGCGAAGACAAACCATCCACTGAAAGCAGATTCACGCGACTCCCGCCAGATCTCCGCTGTATCCCGCAAACCATTCCATTTCTTCTTGATGTCTGTGATTATAACAAAATAAAATGGAACAATAATTCCTTAATACTTAATATTTTTTTTTACTTTTAAATTATGAAAATAAAAGTAAATTTCTTTGTTTAAGCCCTAGATTGGCAAAATTTCAATTCTCACATCCTATTATTGGCGCCACGGTCTATTTTAAAAAAAAAAAAAAAAACCAGTGTGAAATAATGACACGATTTTTATCAAAGGCTGCTACTTTTATCAATTCAAAACAGAAATCGTTTGTTCCTAATTTTTCTACTTGTTAGTTTACCCCTATGTATATATAACAAAGAAATGGAAGATGCTACTTAGAGGAACTTCACCTAAGGAAATGTCATTTTAATCTTATAACTCATTAGTTATTTAACTTTATCTTGAAAATATGCTGGTACACTTAAAAATAGTTTTATGTTAAGGGAGAAATAATTACTCGTAAATGGGACAAATAAAAGTAATTCGAAACGACGGCTGAAACAATTTCTAGCTAAATTCGGATAAACTAATGGCCTTATATAAATAATCTTTATAAATTGACGGTGTTTTGTTCGCAGCATTAGGCGATATGTTATGTAGTTTTGTAATTTTATCGAAACGACAATAGACATAAACTTAATATATAAATACTACATGCACTCTACGCACCAAAGATTAGTTGGCACTAATTACAATCCGAATAATAAATTGAACTCGTGTTTGAGAAAGAAGCGAAGAAATTGATTGTAAATTTGTATAATTATTTCAACAATGTGTTGTGGTTTGATGGATTAAATTGGTTTAAATGAACTGAATGACTGTTGTGAATGTATTAAAAGCGAAAGAGTACAAGGAATTTTAGAGGACCGTAATTAAAAATGTTATGTGGACCATTATGTTTTGAATGAGATTTTGAATGTTTAGAAGTGCTTGGTCCGGTAAATATGCTGTTGTATGCTTGTATATATTTCCATTTTAAAACATTTCCTAATTATTTTAAGTAATTAGTACTGTTTCCGTGATTACTGGAGCTCAAAAAATATCTGTCAGCGCCTTTACATTCTCAATATACATCCCGCGAAGCGCGCGACCAAATCCAAAAACTTCCAGATCTCATCGCCCTCGCGTATGTTGGCGCAACTCAAGCGGAGTCATAATAACATTCACTGTGTTTGGATTGAAACGATCTGTTCGCGCGAATACGCGTCAACAGTCCTTGCTACCAGTCCACATACCTATAAGTTGAATCATACTTATTTGTAAATTTCACCTAATTTAGTAAACACTGGAATGATATCACCATCTGTGAAGTTTCATTGCGTTTCCTCCTCCCTTTCTGAATTTTGAATTTTTTTTTTGGTCAGGCCATGTAATTACCACACAAAGCATGTTAAACGAATTATGTATTTCCCACAAAAATCAACCAATAATACAAATCTCAGCAAAAATTAAAGGTAAATAATTAGGAGAGGTATTTAAATGAAATTAGTATACTGTAGAATCTTACCTAAATAAGACAAAAGTCAAGTATATAGCGGCGGTGGTTTGTCATCGTAGAGGTAGGTAATAAACCAAATATATTTTTTATCGCTGACCGTCTTTCAAATGAAATGGAATGCTTTCATTCGTCTCATACTCTTGTTTCTGTACAAGGTATCAAACTACCGGGAGATTTATTTTTTGTTTAGAGCTTTAGGCCACGTCGGCATCAAACTCATTAAAGGAGGGACCACCGGAAGAAAAATGTATGTTTTCATCTCGAGATTTCGTATAATGTCTTTGGGTTTCAATTTGATCTTTGTTGAGGCGGTATGTATGAATATTGTTTTAATGTACTGTATATTGTTTTATTTCTGAGTGTATTCATGAAATTTTATCCTTTCGGGTTTTAGAATGCGTTTTATTACTCTAGATAAGGCAGGTATGTCGCGGAATCAGTTTAACGTAGCTTAACGGTGTAGCCTTCCGTTAGCAGTTCCTAGCAAACGCGATTTGTAAGCATTGTCTTTTAATTTGTGGATTCATTATTTGCTCAGGTAATAATGCATACTTTTTGCGTTAGTTAAAGCGATTCTCAAGCTATAAACGTGCCTTCGAAAAGCAGCAGCATAAAACGTAATTTTAATTGACGCTAGTATCTAGGCGCTTTGTTTAGTGTAATAAAAGTACTGACTGTATAATGATCCAAGAGAATAAAAAAAAACTGAATGCAATTTGAGTTAGTAGTTCTTGAGATAAAACCATGTTACTTTTTTATAGCATGAAAGTAAATAAACCTAACTCCTTTTTGTGGAGGCCCTAAATATATTAAATTTTTTATCGACATCGTATTTATTAATCTGCCTTTACATTACAGATTTTTGTAAATGTGGTAAATAATTAGACTAATCACCAAACTTAATTTCAGTATTTAAGAATTGTTATCCTTCTTGGCTTTCTACCGCAATTTTGAAATAAATAATTTAGGCCCTTCAATTCTAGAAATATTTCCTGAAGTTGGAAGACAGACGTTGATAGTGTTGGTAAGTTTATTACAATTGGCGGAGCAGCTAAAGGCAACTTTCTGTACACTGTTCTTAAAGTGAAGGCTCAAATCATCCTAATGTTTTAAAGATTAAATGTCTAATATATAAAAATGAATGTTTGTTTGTTCGTCTTCTATGCGTTCCTGCACCATTCATCCAATTACAACAACAAAAAAAAATCGAAAACACGCAACCCCTCGCCTCCAACACACCCCTCAAATTTTTCAAATATTCTTTGTACAAACCTACAATGTTTGTCCGATTTCGATAGAGTTTTTCACATTCGTAATATAAAACAAAGAGAAAAATACTGCCTGCATGTGATTTAAAATTAAATTCCTCTTCCCCTTTACCCCCCTTTCTCCCCTTAATTTTTGGCAATGTTCTTTATAGACAAACAGTTTTATCAGACTTTGACGGATCTTTGCATTAGTATATACTAGAACAAATATCGGAAGAGGAGAGGAGTGGGAATTTAGGAGTAGCCATTGTAATCAGGAAAGCTGTGAAGAATAAGGTAATGAAAGTGGAATGTATAAATCGCAGAATTAGGTATATGAGACCAAAAGGAGAAAATAAACATATAGTTTTGATTCAAGTGTACATGCCGACAATCCGGCACTCGGATGAGGAAGTGGAGGGATGTTATAATGTGCTGGGGAAAATTATAGACAAGGAAAAGAGAAATTCTTGTTTTATGATGATGGTGGACTGGAATGCAGTGGTTGGAGAGGGAAAGGATGACGGAACACTTGGCAAGTATGGACTTGGTATGCGAAATGAGCAAGGAGAGAGGCTGGTAAGCTTCTGTAAGGAAAATGAATTGGTAGTGGGAAACACTATTTTTGAAAACCACAAAAGAAGAAGGTATACTTGGACCTCTCCCTTTGAGGGAAAGAGGTATCAGGTTGACTATATACTAATCCAGAACAGGTATAAGAATTGGTTAAAAAATACAAAAACTTACCCAGGAGCTGATGTTAATTCTGATCATAATCTTGTTGTAGCAGAAATATAATTGAGACTGAAAATAATTAAGAAAGGGAAGATAATTAAAAGGTGCTCTTAAAGAGGAAGGACAAGGTAGAAAAATAGAAAAAATCTTTATAAATGAATGGGATAGAGGAAATATAAACGAGAGTGTGGATGAAAAATGGGTAAGGATGAAGGAGAGTCTGAAAAGGGCTGCTGCAGAAGTAACAGGATTTAAGAAAAGCTGTAGAATAAGGAAAGAATGGGTGACCGAAGCAATGCTACAGAAGATGAAAGAGAGAAGGAAGTGGAAAAACACAGGCACTTACGAGGGGAGAAGGAAATACAGTAAATTAATTAATGAATTGAAAAGAGAAGTGGAGAAACCAAGAGAGAACTGGATGAGAAGTAAGTGTGAAAAGATAGAGCAATTAGAAACAGAGGGAAAATTTGACCTGATTTACAAAGAAGCCGTACAGATATGCTTTCAAGGAAAAAGAAGAACAGCGTGGCTGGGAGTGGAAAACAAGGATAGAACGTTAGCCAGAGAGGCTCATGAAATACAGCAAAGATGGAAAGAATATGTAGAAGAATTGTATGATCTGCAACACCGTCCGAAGGATTTGCCATTAGAAGAAGAAGAGAAAGTCAGCAAGGAGGAGATGGGAGGCCATATCCTGGAGGGGGAGGTGGAGAAGGCTTTGGCGGAGATGAAGAACAAGAAAGCCTGTGAGATCGATGAGTTACCTGTAGAAATTCTGAAAAGTTTGAATGATGAGGGAAGAAGAGAAATACTATATTTGTGCAATGAGATATCTGAAAGAGTAGAATGGCCAAAAGACTTTTTAACAACAGTGTTGATACCAATTGAAAAGAAAAAGAATACAATAAAATGTGAAGAGTTCAGAACTATTAGTCTCTTATGCCACGCTGCTAAGATATTACTAAGAGTCTTAAATAGACGAATATCTAGCAAACTGTCCATGTCAATTGCTGAAGAACAGTTTGGATTTCAAAAAGGAAGAAGTGAAATAGACGCTATTGGTTTGCTGAGAACAATAGGAGAAAGATACATTGAGAGGGAAAGAGATTGTTACATGGTTTTCATAGAACTGGAAAATGCTTTTGACAGAGTACAGTGGGTGAAGTTAATGACGATTCTAAAAAATAAAGGTATTGATTGGAAGGAAAGAAGGCTAATAAGTAAATTATACATCGAGCAAGGAGTGAGAGTGAGAGTGGGGAATGATCTTACAGAAGCGGGAAAGATTGGAAGAGGTGTAAGACAGGGATGTTGTTTGTCACCCATATTATTTAACATATATTTGGAGGAAATTATGAAAAGAAGTTTAAGAGGTAAAGGAGGTGTATGCATGGGTGGACGTAGGATTAGCTGCATAAGGATTGCTGATGACATGGTTTTGCTGGCAGAAAGTGTCAAGATACTCAGAAGAATGTTAGAGACTTTAGACAAAGGGTGTGAGGAATTCGGAATGAGAATCAATAGGACTAAAACTAAATGTATGATGGTGGGGAAAAGTAAGAAATAAATGATGAAAACGCTGCAAGGAGAAATAATTGAACAAGTGGAGTCCTTTAAATATCTCGGGAGTATTGTGAGTGGTGATATGAGCTGCAAGAAGGAGGTAAAACTAGAATAGCAATGGCAAAGGAACCTGTCAATACAAATAAAAATTTACTATGCGGAATGCTGGACAAAGCCCTGAGGAAAAAATTAGCTAAATGTTTTGTATGGATCGTAGGATTGTATGGAGTAGAAACATGGACGCTACGCAAAGAAGATCTAAAGAGGCTGGAAGCTTTTGAACTGTGGGTATGGAGGAGGATGGATAAAATAAGTTGGAAGGACAAAGTGAGGAATGAGGAAGTGCTGGAACGAATAGGGGAGAAAAGGTCACTCATAAAAACAATAAGAAACAGAAAAAAGAACTGTATTGGGCAGGTGCTGCCTGCTTAAAACTGCTCTGAAGGGGACTGTAAACGGAGAGAAAAGAAGAGGTCGGTGAGGGATGAAAATGATGGATGATATAATGATAAACGGTAGATATAAAGGAACTAAGAGAATGGCGGAACAGAGGGAGACGTGGAGGGCTGTCACTGTGTGTGGACCTGCCGAATACATAGCAGAGAACCCTTGGTGATGAGAAAAAATAGAAAAATACTGTTTAAGTTTGATTTAAAAAAAAAGAAAACATTTTCCCTTTCCACCCCTGTCCTTAATTTAGTTAACACTGTTCACACAAACCCATAGTTTTTATCCGATTCCTATACTATACATCTGATTAAGGTGAAACTTTGGTGAGTTGATTTATGCCCTGCTGGTAAGGTTTCTAACCAAAAAAATATTTTAAAAACCCCACCCCCTCTTCCCCTACACATCACTCAATTTTTTCAATGGTATTTGCATAACCCACAGATTTTGTCCGATTTTGATGGAATTTTGTACATGTGTACTTTAAAACAAACTAAAATATAGTGTCCATATTTGTTGCACAACCCACACCACTCCACCTTTACCACAACCCCTTTAATTTTTGTCAACGTTCTTCATACAAACCCACATTATTCATCCCGTTTTGATAGTACTTATCGCGTGTATACTTCAAAATAAGGCGAATTGGTAGATCAGTGGTAAAAGCGCTCGCTTCCAAACCATTCTGTCTCCGGTCACTGGTACAAATCCCTGTGGGAGCAGGAATTTTAAAGAGTTGCATTTGATTATTTGAGCTACACTGGGTCGTTCCGTGGTTCAGATTCCACATTAAGCTTAGGTCCCAGAGGAAAAGACCTAGCCATCCTGCCTCGGACCCAAAGCTTATTACTCCTCCTTGGAGAAGATTCAATCAACATTCAGGTTGTGGACTAAATTAGCATTTTATTTTAAACCAGCTAACTTCAGTAGATGGCAGAAATATTTTACAAAAATGTTAGGTAATGCAACAATCCGGATTGGTCGTTAAGATAATAGTGACAATAAACATGGAAGACCGCTCTGTCTAATAGCAACAGTAAAGGATTGTAACATCTTCATTACGTTGGAGGCAATGTCTTTGGACAAATTCTAAATATTTTTGATCGCTGTTGTAGTTGCTTTCTCTGTCAAAATAATTATGCCACCTTAACGCATATCAATTGGTAGATCTATCAGTGGAGCACTAAACAAAAAGCGATTACGAGCATCTCAAACAAGCGAAAAACGATAAGCAAGCAACGAAGCAGATCGTTTACGATTTGCTCAGTTTCGTGCATTTGAATCAGAAGAGCTAGAGTAGAAGCAGAACGCGTTCGAGCTTCTCGACAGGGCCGCCGTAAGCGGGCGTGCAAGGCGTGCACCGCACGCGGGCGGCACATCGAGGGGGGCGGCAAAACGAGCGATCGACAGTCGCCGCCCCGCGATAGTTGCCACTCCATTGCCGCCGCGACGAAATTTGCGGCGTATTATGTAGCAGGCGACCCTTTTTTTTTTTTTTAGCTCAACAGCTGCTTCGGGCGGCCGGCACACTCGGAATGGCAACAATGGGGGCGGCAAATAATGTTCGAAGGGGCGGAAATCTCCAAGTTTTTTGACCCGGTTCGGAAATTTCCTAAATCCACCACTGGCTGTAGTTAGACAGGGGGCGGCATAATCGGTATTGCACACGGGCGTTCAAACAGCTACTAGCTAGCGGCGGGCCTGCTACTCGATCGCGTGCCTTGGAATCAGAAGAAGCAAAACGTGTACGAGCTACTGAATCGCGTGCACTGAAATCAGAAGAGTAACGAACAGCAAGAGTTGAAGCAGTACGTGTTCGAGCACCTCAATGTCATGCATTGGAATTGGAAGAGCAACAAACAAAAAGAGTGGAAGCAGGACGTGTACGAGCTTCTCGATAACGTGCATTGGAATCGGAAGAGCAGCGAATAGTAAGAATGGAAGCAGAACGTGTACAAGCTGCTAGATCTCAACGAACTGTGCATGTTGATTTGAACTGCGTTCCAGTATAAAGTCAACTATGATTACAGTCTACATCCAATTGGTAAAATGGATAACCAGTGTGGGCATTGCAGTGGGTGAAAGTTCAACAACGAAACACCAGGAATGTGCTTCGCCAATGGCAAAGTTAGACTTCCGACTTTGCATAGTCCACCTGAACCACTGTTGTCATTGTTTTTGGGAAACTCGGTCGATTCGAATCACTTATTACAAAACATTCGCAAATATAATTCGGCATTTCAAATGACATCCTATGGAGAGGATAAAATATTCCAGGACCAATACATGCCAACTTTAAAAATTCAAGGGCATAGGATCACTTCTACCAGTGCCCGACGCTGAACATAAATTCTCACAAATCTACTTCATGGGAGACGATTACGTGCAAGTTGATCAGCGATGCAATCTGATTCCAGGCACCAAGCGTCATATTATATCAACTTTGAAAACTTTCTTGCATCAACACAATGGCCTTATAAAATTGTTCAAAACATCAATTGATATCTTGCCGGCGGATAATTACGCAATCCATATAAGGGCCGACAAAACACCAATCGGACAGCATGCCAGACGCTACAATGCACCTTCCATCAGCGATTATTGTAGTTGGAGAAGAGCGTGATTCGCGTGATATAATTCTTCAATGTCGAAACAACACAGTCGTACGGGTCGCGGAAACACACCGATCTTACGATGCGTTACAGTATCTCATAATTTTTTGGGAGGGGGAGAACGGATATCACTTCAATATTATGCAAACTAATCCAGCTACAGGTAGTTATATTTTTTCTTATTTTTACACATTTTGTAAGAAATAAAATCATCATACATTCGTAAATCAGATTTACATTTATCTTACCATTCATTTTAATTAATTTTGCAGGTGAACTCAATGGATTATTATTTAAACCGCATAATGATACCTCAAAAAGGAACAAATTATATTCTGAAATGTTTCTCCCATACGTGGTTGACATGTATGCGAAAATTGAATCTGAACATCTCCTGTTCATTCGATTAAATCAAAAGTCATTCGGAGAATTACATTCATTTAAGAGATGCGATAGCTAACGACGGAAACGTCAGAAACATTGGAAAAATGGTCATCCTTCCAGCAACCTTCACTGGCAGTCCACGATTCATGCATGAATATGCACAAGACGCCATGACATATGTGCGTTCATAAGGACGTCCAGACTTTTTGATCACCTTCACATGCAATCCAGCATGAGACGAGATAAAATAATTTCTATTGCCCGGTCAAGCTCCATCCGATCTACACGATTTGACAACACGAAATTGCAAGCAAAAGCTCACAAAACTGATGGATATGATTGTGAAGCATCACATTTATGGCGAAACTCGATGCTGAATGTATTCCACTGAATGGAAAAAGAGAGGCCTATCTCATGCACACATTGTCTTATGGCTCAAAACGAAAATACACCCGGCTCAAATTGATGATGTCATTTATGCAGAAATACTAGATCCTAAAGAAGATACATTGCTGTTCGATATTGTCACCAAAAACATTGTGCATGGACCATGTGGTGCTTTCAGCCAACAATCTCCATGCATGGCAGATAACAAATGCACGAAAAAGTATCCCAGAGAATTCATTAATGAAACTCGCACTGGTGATAACGGCTATCCTCAGTACTGTAGTATGACAGAGTCATCCTCCAATGAATATAGAGGCTGCGACCTGCTATACTCATGATTGTTCAGATTACTTACAATGATTAATTAAATGTAAATTGTATTAGGGTTATTCAATTCATAGGTAATTATTTATGATAAGCATTATTAGTTAATGCATGATTGCTGTTATATAGGAATAAACGGTGAAAATCTAGCGGCCAGTGGAAAGTTTTGAACATTCGAACTGGCGACTCTCTGGTGGGCCGGACACAATAGCAGGTTCCGGGGAGAGAGAAAATGTGCCGTTAGACGAGGCGAGGGCATTGGACCCTCGGCCAAGACGCTAGTAGAGGGTGGAAGATCATCTGAGTTGGGGGCAAAACCAAACACCGAATAACAGGCGCTTCACGTGATTGTGGCATACGCTGATTCACCAATAGTGTATACCTACGGGGTCTACAAATATTAAAGCAAAGCTTCTCTTACATGTCACGCGGACGCTGTCCTGGAGGAGGGGAGCTTGTTTCTTGCCGGTGGCAGGGACGCCATAACCGACACTTCTTGATCGGACGTGGTCTGCGACAGACTTACTGGCCGGACGTGGCCGAGTACACGACTTGCTGTTCGGTGGATTTGCTTTTCGGACGTGGCCCAAGACAGATGCTTCTTGGCAGGATGTGGCCGAGTACTGACTTGATGCAGCGCGTATTGACTCGCTGAGGAGTCACCGTATACGCACTGCACGGGCGAGCCTCCGTGAGATCGCTATCTGACGGTGGCACAATGTACAGCAAGCAACTGCATCAGCATGGTAAAGTGTTCCGACGCCAGGTCAAGGTTCCATGAGTTTTAACGAGCTTTTAAATACCCGTAAGCGATACCTGGGAATAGAATCTCAGCTTTAATTATGGAATGTCCCTGAGCTAGTTGGCATTTCATTTTCACCTAAAGTTGAACCTTAAAATCTTCTTGTTCATTATAACATGATTCAAATAATGATGTTTTCATTTTAATTGGCGCCCTGGGAATTTTTATAACATGTTTAACATCTATTTGTTGGCCAGCGACGCCACGATGTTTCATATTCATTTTTGTAATTGTAAGGTCTGGGTATTGCTTGCCTAATTGTTTTGCATTGTCTTGTGTTTAATATTAAATTTAAATATACCCCGCAATTTAAAAGCCATAAGACCCAATAAACTCAATATTTTATTCACCTGTAATTCCACAGCATTCGAGATTCTGGCTGACCAGATTAACAAAATTGGTATTAATCTCGATATACCTGATAGTAGAAGTTGCCCCACCCCTTTCCAAGCAGCGAAGAAAGTATCGTTACAATACAGAAGACGTAAACCAGATAATGGAGGTCGCACGGACACTATCAGAATGAGAAATGCTGAGGTTGAAATCGATAATAGATGGATTGTACCATATTCGCCTTTGTTATCAAAAACATTTAAAGCGCATACCAACGTGGAATACTGTAATTCTGTAAAATCGATAAAGTACATATGCAAATATATCAACAAGTGCTCTGATATGGCAGTCTTCAGTGTAGAAAATCCCGACGTGCGCACGGATGAAGTGATTCAATTTCAGACAGGTCGATATATAAGCAGCAATGGCGCATTTTGAGTTTCCCTAATTCACAGTCGGTATCCCAATGTTGTTCATCTTAGCGTTCACTTAGAAAATGGACAAAGAGTGTATTTCACGGAAGAGAATGCACGAAATGTTGCTGCTGCACTAGCGCACACGACACTGACAGCATTTTTTGCCCCGTGTGAAGAAGATGTATTTGCCAAACATTACTGTACGCTGAAGTACCAAAGTACTATACATAGAATGCCACGTCGAAAACAACGGCGTAAACAAGGCACGCGAGTTGAAGGCTATCAAAATCTGTATTCGTCTGACGCATTGGGCCGTATTTACACAGTACATCCAAATAGTGCCGAATGCTATTTTCTGAGACTGCTGCTTATTAATGTCGAAGGTCCAATTTCGTTTGTAAATTAGAGAACGGCTGATGGCGTAGAATGCCTCACGTACAGAGAAGCTTGCCTATAACTTCATTTACTCGAAAATGACCAACATTGGGAAATTACATTGATGGACGCCTCTGTCAGCAGTTATCCGCGACAAATACAGACATTATTAGCTATGATTTTGACCACATGTTCGCCATCCAGCCCTAAAACTCTGTGGGGAAAATTCAGAGAAGATTTAAGCGAATACATTTTATACCGAATTCGTACCATCAGCAAACATAACACCATTCCATTTTCAGACCACCTTTTCAATGAAGCTCGGATAGAAGTTCCTTTACGGCCTATCGTCAGCTCAATTACCTCTCAGACTCATCCACTAGCCCATTATGTTGCCGACAAATTAAAACCCTTGTGAGAAGGCATCACTTTGACTGTCAGAAATAGCTCACACTTCGTCGAAATCATTTCATCACTCATCACATTCTAGTGAACTTTGATGTCGTGTTGCTCTACAAGTCTACACCAACGTACCTGTGGGAGAAGCAGTGGCGATAATACGCACCAAGCTATCGGCTCTTAACATCTCAGAAGAATGTGCGGACCTGGCCAAGTTTTGTCTCAAATCAACGTTCTTCCAGTATGACGGGAAATTTTACGCCCAAATGGAAGGAGCGGCCATGGGCTCACCGCATTCGCCGATAACGGCGGACATCTTTATGGAGGCGCTGGAGACGGGAATGTTCGATAACGCGCCCCTCAAACCGCGTCTGTGGTTACTCTATTTTGACG